>BMAW01073387.1:197739-248314 GCA_019974015.1 Nephila pilipes
TTTTGAGTGGTACGCATGTAAAAAGTAAATCCTAACTTTTAGTATTTTTCCGCATGAAATAAGTTAGGCTCATGATTCTTCACAGACCATCTTAAAAAAATGAGTTTCTCTAACTCGATCCGCACTACTGGAGCAGGCTCTCAGGAACTTGCCTTCTTAAGGTGGCCCATGCATCATGACCATGATGAATGAATTCCCAATGGGGTTACTGTCGTTAGTAAACTCCGGTTGGCACTCCCCCCGAGAGAACCTAACGACTCCGCACTATATTCTGACCTCCTTATCAATCATAAAACTTTCTTCCCTGTGTATTTTTGACAGCCTAGTAGTCATGGTTTTGATTCGTGACCGGCGGTTTTCATTCATTGCCGTTCGATCGCCAGCCGCTGAAGACCCGCCGTGTAACAGGGACTGGTCACATTAAATCTATCAGGGACTAAAGTCTTTCCGTTGGCGTCGTCTTGTGGATCTTCACAGAGGTGCAACTCAGAGTGTCGTCCTGGTCACTTGACCGTAGTTCAAAATTACGAGGTCATCGCCAATGGCCCTCGTGTTGCTTCTGAATGCGACGTTAATAAAACTAAACAACCCGGGTACCTTGGCTACATCTGGCTCTGCATCATTAAACTCCATCATTCACTCATTCAGTGGAGTTCAACGCTATTTATAAAGACAGAGATTATCGTTGGCATATGCAAAGCTCGAATTACATGGACATCAGGGAGTTTGCCTTCAGCATTAAGTACGTTATCATAACCTAGGGAAGCACCGTAATGTTCTTTTCTTTCCATGGGTTCACTGTCTTTAAATGAAAACCTGCGTTGACGTGTCCCCGAAAGTACTCTAGAGATCCTTCTCTATTTTTCGATCCACCTTTTGTCATATACTTTTCCATTTGTTTTAAGTTTTTCAAACGTCAAGATCAGTTATACCTTGTTGGTACGAAACTACCACAAAGATATTATCACGTCACTATCAAATTACCAAATTCCGTCTTCCTGATTTTAGGATGTAATAATTTGAATCCAGTAACTCTAAAGTTAGGTATCCGAATAAAGGAATTTCCTTTGATTAAAATCAATGTTTTACTATGAGATTTTTTTACTTACGCATAATGCTTTCAGACAATAAAATAGGATACATATTAAATATTTTCCTTGGAATTTTTTAATTTCCTCTTAGTAGATCCACAGAGTTCATAAACGCTTCAAATTCAGTTTATCTTTAAATCAGAGTTTCCTAAACTTGCTCCACCTAGTGGGTTTTTTTTTTCTTTCCTATAGGGTTTACTGTCGCCATTAAACCCCGTGCTTCAAGACTGATGCACGTTAAATCCTGTCAAGGACCCAAAATCCGCCGTTGGCGTGGTGTGGAAGTTAGGAGAGGGAGTGCGATCTCAGGTGTTGTCTTCTTCCTTGACCGAGTTTCCGTTACAGGAGTCCGTCGCCAATAGCCCTCGTGTTGCTTCTGGTGTCACGACATTAATAAAAAAAAACTATAAAAAAAAAATGATGTGTCTCCAATCTTTTCCCGGATTTGTTAACTTTCAAATTTCTTATTCTCAGTTAAACACAAATGGACTCTGTCGTAGCCTGCAGGTTTCCGTCGAGTCATTGGTTCGAGCCTTGATGACACTAAGACACACCCAGTGCGGCAGGGCTGATGCACGTTACATCGGTCAGGGGCCCAAAGATCCTCTCGTCAGGATGGTGTAGAGGAAGTTAGGAGAGAGGAGGTGCCAGCTCAGTACGTTCTCATAAATCATGACCGAGATTCAAGAAATTACGAGGAGTCAAAATCGCCAACTAGCCCTCGTATTTGCTTCTAGTGTGACGTTAATAATCAATCCTGAGCTCGCGATGAGAAGCAACTCTAAAGGTTTATATGGAAAAGAATTGCCTTAGAGATCTACATAACTTTCGTTTTGGAACCATCATAATGAATGATTCAGCAGGCTCTATTTCGAAATTCAGTAGCCTGTCCAAAAAATTACTTTTCACTGATTATCCTGGTTTTACTATTCAGTGTAAGGAATTTAGAAAATATCTATATTTTTTTTTCAGAAGGCATTTATCAGCTTATCAAAACATTTGAACCTAGAACATATGACGAATGCGTAATAGTGAATATCATTGAAAAAAAAAAACTGCCTGTTCGCAGAAAGAACAAATTTAATGCTCTATGCATCGAAGTTATTAAATTCTGTGTGCGCCCGCGCGCGTATATATACTGTTTTATGCCCATTATAAAAGACTGAACAAAGTGTATTTTTTTTTTTAAATTTAAAAAACAGTTGTATATACTATTTTGTATTACATTTAGATGATTTATCTTAAATTAGAGAAAATTGCTGAAAGAGTATAGGTCTTGAGTCTCAAGAGTTATAAGAGTATCTCAAAGACCTATAACCGAAAGGATTGATTATTGGTGGTGATGGTGATGATTAATACACATAGAAACCACATAATAATAAGTTATGCTGCATAAACAAGATGAGGCTGTGGCCAAAGTTTTGAAAAAAGAAATGAAAAAAAAGAATAAAACTAGTTGGCAAGAAGAAGGAGTCGAAAATAGAGAAAGAGATTGATAAGGTATCCCAGGTTTGCGTCTCTCACCGTGTTTACAAAGTTGATAAAGCCCATAGGAAAGAAAAGATTTCTAGAGATTTGACTAGGAATCAAGTCCCCAGACTTGTCTAAGAAGATGCTTGAATCCTAGTGACAGAGTTAAAGCTGAGTGGCTTACGGCAGACCTGCAGAGTACCTGTTACATTCATATGATTCAGAGTTTAAGGAGGGTGTATTAAAAAAGAGAATATTATCCGAAAAACAACAAGAAAATTCAGATATATTTCTTACGAAAATCATCAAAGACTCCCGAATAATTAGTGTTGATGTACTGTTGCTGTCTTTAAACTTACCACCAATTGGTTAGTTATTACTAATGCAAAAGAGGTAAAATATTTCACTTTTCAGCTCTTTCATTTTGAAAACTCATAATGAATGAATTTTGTTTGCATATTTTCCTTGTTCTACCTAGTAAGAGAGATGTTTCTTTTTTTTTTCTTCCGTTTTTTCTTACAAAACAAATTCTTCATTACCAATGCTGTTTAATTTCAAACAGCAGGAAGTTGAACAAGTCAAAATAAATTTTGTTTCAACATCTATGAACAAAGATAAGAAGAAATTTTATATATCAATACAGACTGGATAACAATAACTGTTTTTGTAAGATGATTTTTTTTGTGTTTTTTTAAAATCTTGTTATTCCGATTCCAAAGTTTAGTTTTTTTTAAATGTTTTGTCAGAAAGTACCGTTCAGTGTATGCACTGATTTTTTTTTACATCACAGCTGCAGTCTAAAGAACATCAGTGAAAACATTGCTTTTTAGATAAGAAAATTTACAGTTAGTATTAAATATTATCATATGTTAATATTATGCGTGTTACTAATATATTCGTCGTTATTGAGTCAATACTTGAAATCAAACATCAAAATCCTCGAAGTTCACGTCTACACAATAATTTACAGAGGATTAACTGACAAAACATTGATTACCGATGGAAACGTTTAAATCTCAACTCTTAGAATTTCGTTTTCCTACGATTAACAGAGAAGAAAAAAATTCGCGTGTTTCATTGGATTATAAATTAATTCGATTATTGATGGTTGTAGAATTTCACATAGTTATTTCATTTTTTAAATTTGGTTTTTCCGTGCATGGCCAGCTCGTGTGATGGCTGCAAGCCAGAAGGATGTAAAACAACAAAGATAGCCCGATGCGCCGATTATATGGATTTTAACCTTCGGATTTGCACCGCGCCTTTTGCAGCATAATAAAAACTAAAAAAAAAATTCAGTTGAGAATATTTTTGTTATAAAAATTATTCTGAGTAATAGAGTGGCAAAATTCAATTTTTATATTTTTTCTTGTATATCGGTACCAGACTCATCCTGATTTTCATAATAATTAGATTATCTGCTAATGAAGTCCCAGTCATCTAAATTAATTCATTTTATCTGCATCTGTTTCAAATTATTTCCACCAGAATCGACATGGACAGCATTTAAGTGATTGTCCGATATCACATTTTCTATAAAAGATTGGAGCTTTCCAAAAGTTTCACTGCCATTATAATGTAATCCCCACTACATATATCACTCAAATCAAACATTTATCAAAATATTTCATGGTAAGTTCTTAATTCAAAAAAAAAAAAAAAAAAAAAAGGCAAGCACAGTCTTACTTTTATTTTTCAAATTGGGCTCCTTAATAAGAGCATTGAATAGATATCCTGTTTTCTTGTCGGACATTTCCATGTCCCCATACTCCGGACAATTAAGACTGGCGACATAATTTGCATTTAATCATGCGACCCACGACCCAAGACAAAACTTATTACTAAGGACGAAATACCAAACCTGGCTTCATGTTGCTTTACAGACAGCGAGAAAAATTATTACTAGCGTGTAGTCAAAGAAGTCAAAAAAAATTATTCAGTTGATTGTGGAAAGAGATTCGATGAAGGGAAGTAAGTAGTTTGAGACACTGCTGATGATTTGGTCGCCTGAATTTATCCGCGATTTAAAGGGTAAGCTACCGCATGGTATATAAAAGAAGCTAGAGGTTGGTGTTCCTAATCTTCAGCCCCCCCCCCCATAAGCGAAGATTAGGAACAACAACCCTCTAGCTTCTTTTATACCATGCGGTAGCTACTCCCTTAAACTGGTGATAAATTATAAGACCAAATCATCAGTAGTGTCTCAAACTACTTACTTCCCTTCATCGAATTTCTTCCACAATCAACTGAATAATTTTTTGACTTTTGACTACACGCTAGTAATAATTTTTCTCGCTGTCTGTGTAAAGCAACATGTAGCTGTGTTTGTATTTCGTCCTTAGTGTAATGTTTTGCTCTTAGTCGGGGTCATGTAATATTAAATGCAAATTATGTGTCGCCAGTCTTAATTGTCCGGAGTATGGGGGGATTAGATGGAAATGTCCGACAAGAAACAGATATCTAGTTAATGCCTTTATTAAGGAGCCCGACCGAAAAAATAAAAGTAAGAATTGTGCTTGCCTTTTTTTTTTTTTTTTTTAATTAAGAACCTCACTACGAAATATTTTTAGTTAAATGTTTGACGGAGTGACAGGAAGGGAGGGGGGATTACGACATTATAATGGCAGTGAAACTTTTGGAAAGCTCCAATCTTTTTATAGAAATGTGATATCGGACAATCACTTAAATGCCGTCCATGTCGATTCTGGTGAAATGGCCTCTGAAACAGATGCAGATAAAATGAATACCTAGACATCGACTTCATTAGCAAAAAAGACAATTCAATTATGAAAATCAGGATGAGTTCATAATCGATATACAAGAAAAAAATATAAAATTGAATTCTTTTGCCACTTGGTTGACTCTGTAGTCAATTCTTTATAACAAAAATATTCTCAACTGAATTTTTTTTAGTTTTTTATTAACGTTGCACTAAAAGCAACACGAGGGCTATTGGCGACTGACCTCGTAATTTTGAACCTCGGTCAAGTGACGAGGACGACACCTGAGCTGGCACCCCCTCTCCTAACTTCCACACCATCCCGACGAGAGGACTTTGGGCCCCGACCGATTTAACGTGCCTCACCCATGGTTACACGGTGGGTCTTTCGGGGCATCAAGGCTCATCTCACGGTTCGACAACAACTGCTGGTCGTGTGTACGCGATCATTACCACTAGGCTATCGCGGCTACATTTATGTGGCAAGCCAATAAAATGAATAAAATATTAATTATCAAAAAAAAAAAAAAACTTTTACAAATTAAATCAAATCACAGGCAAGCAAATTCTCTATGACATAAATATTTATCTAGACGTGCTGTGATCTAGACGTGCGAAAGAATTGAAAAAAGATAAATGGTTAACAAGAAGGAGGGTTAAAATAGACAAGGATCGCTTGGGTATCCCGGGTGCATATCACCCATGTTTACCGAAGACAGTAAACCTCATGGGAAAGGAAAAGATCACTCGGGTGCCTCACGGTCATGATGCTCGTGCCTTCCGAAGGTTATGATCCATATAATCGGCGTGAATGGGCTAATAGCCTTTGTTGCTTCACATCCTTCATTAGCCATCACACGAGTCATTACACGGAAAACCAAATTTAAAATGACAACTTATGAAATTTCTACGAACCATCAACAATCGAATTAATTTATAATCCAATGAAACACGCGAATTTTTTTCTCTTGCTACAATCGTAGGAAAAACGAAATTCTAAGAGTTGAGATTTAAATGTTTCCATCGGTAATCAATGTTTTGTCAGTTAACTTTCTGTAATTATTGTGTAGACGAATTTTCGAGGATTTTTGATGTTTGATTTCAAGTATTGACTCAATAACGACGAATATATTAGTAACACGCATAATATTAACATATGATAATATTTAATACTAACTGTAAATTTTATCTAAAAAGCATGTCTTTCACTGATGTTCTTTAGACTGCAGCTGTGATGTAAAAAAAATCAGTGCATACACTGAACGGTACTTTCTGACAAAACATTTAAAAACCAATCCTGGAATCGGAATAACAAGATTTAAACACAAAAAAATCATCTTACAAAACAGTTATTGTTATCCAGTCTGTATTTGGATGGTACAAAATTTCTTCATTTTGTTCATAGATGTTGGAAACAAAATTTATTTTACCTTCTGTTCAACTTCCATGTTTGAAATTAAATACATTACAATGTGAAGAATTTGTTTTATGAAGAAACGGAAGAAAAAAAAAAGAAACATCTCTCTAATAGGTAGAACAAGGAAAATATGCAAAACAAAAATTATCCGCTATGGAGTTTTCGCACGAAAGAGCGAAAGTGAAATATTTTACCTCTTTTTGCATTAGTAATAACTAAATCAATTGGTGGTAAGCCAAAGACAGCAAACAGTACATCAACACTAATTATTCGGGAGTCTTTTACGATTCTCGTAAGAAATATTCTCCGAATTTTCTTGTTGTTTTTTCGGATAATATTCTCTTTTTAATACACCTCCTTAAACTCTAGAATCATATATCGTAACAGGTACTGTAGGTTCGCCGTAAGCTAATTTCAAGCTTTAACTTTCCGGTCACTCAGGGACTTACCTTCTTTAGACAAGTTCGGGGATCATGATTCCTAGTCACCCTAGAAATCTTTTTCTTTCCTATGGGCTTTACTGTCTTTGGTAAACACGGGTGAGAGACGCAAACCCGGGATACCTTATCAATTCTTCTCTATTTTCGACTCTTCTTCTTGCCAACCAGTTTTTACCTTTTTTTCATTTTTTTCAAACTTCTTGGCCACAGCCTCATCTTGTTTGGCGCAGCATAACCACATGTGGCTTTTGCGGCATTAATCATCACCATCACCACCAATAATCAACTTTTCGGTTATAGGCCTTTTGAGATACTCTATAACCTCTTGAGACTCAAGACCATATTCTTTCAGCAATTTTTCTCTAATTTAAGATAAATCATCTAAAATGTAATACAAAATAGTATATACAACCGTTTTTTTAAATTTAAAAAAAAAAACACAATTTTTGTTCAGTCTTTTATAATGGGCATAAAACAGTATATATAGCCATTTTCTTATATAAAGCCATTTTTACATTTGTATATATAGCCATTTGCTTAAGAAATAATTAAGAAGAATACAATTTTTGGCCGGTTCGTTTTAATGGACATTGGGTTTCAGTCTTGTAAAAACATGTGTTACTGATTAAATATACAACATAATTTCATTATTCACACATCTAAAATTTTATATTAGCTATTTTTAATCAAAAAAAATATGAAATAGTTTAAAACTAAATTCAAACTGAATTGCTGCTATACCTTCAATAGTTGTTTTCTTCTTGTCCGCCATTTTGAAATGCTTGTAGAACTAGGATCCTACCAAATAATATCAAGTTTAGCTAAATAGATAACAATATTGGACTCCAAAATAATGGAGTGCCTGATCTTAGGGTATAAAACTGCAAATTCTTCCTCTACATATAAAATAAAAATGTCCAATTGAATGGACATTGGGTCTCAAGAGGATTAAGAACTTTTTATATTTAGAGGCGAATGGTATGGAATATGTTTCTTTTGCTGGACCTTTGAGTCAACCACGGCTCCTGAGTATTTAAGTACCAGAATTTAATAACTGATGCATAGAGCATTAAATTTGCTCTTTCATGAACAGGCAGTTTTTTTTTTTCAATGATATTCACTATTACGTACATTCGTCATACGTTCTAGTTCAAATGTTTTGGATAAGCCGGATAAATGCCTTCTGAAAAAAACATAGACATTTTCAAATTCCTTACACTGAATAGTAAAACTAGATAATCAGTGAAAGTAATTTTTGGACAGCTACTGAATTTCGAAATAGAGCTCAAGGAATCATTCATTATGATGGTTCCAAAACGAAAGTTACAGATCTCTAAGGGCAATTCTTTTCCATATAAAACCTTTAGAGTTGCTTCTCATCGCGAGCTCAGGTGATTGATTATTAACGTCACACTAGAAGCAACACGAGGGCTATTGGCGACGGACCTCGTAATTTTGAATCTCGGTCAAGTGACGAGAACGGTACCTGAGCTGGCACCTCCCCCTCTCCTAACTTCCACACCATCCCGACGAGAGGACTTTGGGCCCCGACCGATGTAACGTGCATCAGCCTCAGCCGCACTGCGTGTCTTTAGTGTCATCAAGGCTCGAACCAATGACTCGACGGAAACCGCAGGCCACGACAGTCCATTTGTGTTTAACCGAGAACAAGAAATTTGAAAGTTAACAAATCCGAAAGATTGGAGACACATCATTTTTTTTTTATAGTTTTTTTTATTAACGTCGCACTAGAAGCAACACGAGGGCTATTGGCGACGGACCTCGTAATTTTGAACCTCGGTCAAGTGAAGAAGACAACACCTGAGATCGCACTCCCTCTCCTAACTTCCACACCACGCCAACGGGAGGACTTTGGGTCTCGACAGATTTAACGTGCATCAGCCCCGGCTACACGGGGTTTACCTAAGACAGTAAACCCCATAGGAAAGAAAAAAACCCACTAGGGTGAGCAAGTTTAGAAACTCTGATTTAAAGACAAACTGAATTTGGAAGCGTTTATGAACTCTGTGGACTCACTAAGAGTGAAATTAAAAATTTCCCAAGGAAAATATTTAATATGTATCCTATTTTATTGCCCTCAAAGCATTATGTTAAAAATCTCATAGTAAAAACATTGATTTTAATCGTGCTGAAATCTTTATTCGGATACCTAACTTTAGAGTTACTGGATATCTAAATTATTACATCCTAAAAATCAGGAAGACGAATTTCCAGGTAATTTGATAGTGACGTGATAATATCTTTTGTGGGTAAGCTGCGCTAAACAAGGTACAACTGGGATCTTGACGTTTGAAAAAACTGAAAACAAATGAAAATATGTTGACAAAAAGGTGGATCGAAAATAGAGAAGGATCTCTAGAGTACCTCGGGGACACGTCAACTATGTTTACCAAAGACAGTGAACCCCATGGGAAAGAAAAAGAACATTACGGTGCCTCAGGGTTATGATACCCGTACTTACCAAGCGAAGGCAAACCCCTGATGTCCATGTAATTCGAGCTTGCATTAAGTGCCAACGATATGCATCTCGTCTTTTATAAATAGTTAGAACTCCACTGAATGAGTGAATGATGGAGTTTAATGATGCAAGAGCCAGATGTAGCCATGCTGCACCAAGTTGTTTAGTTTTTATTAACGTCGCACTAGAAGCAACACGAGGGCTATTGGCGATGGACCTCGTAATTTTGAACCACGGTCAAGTGACCAGGACGACACCTGAGCTGGCACCCCCCTCTCTTAACATCCACACCACGCCAACGGGAAGACTTTGGGCCCCGACAGATTTAATGTGCATCAGCCCCGGCTACACGGCGGGTCTTCAGCGGCCAAGGATCGAATCCGCGATTGAACGAAAACCGCCGGTCACGAATCCGAAACCATGACCACTAGGCTACCGCGGCCACACAGGAAGAAAGTTTTAAGTGATTGATAAGGAGGGTCAGAATATAAAAGTATCGTTAGGTTCCCTCGGGGGAGCGCCAACCGAGTTTACCAACGACAGTAAACCCTATTGGGGGGGGGGGAATCTTCATTCATCATAGTCATGATGCATGGGCCTACCTGAAGAAGGCAAGTTCCTGAGAGCCTGGCACTCCAGTAAAAGATCGAGTTAGAGAAACTCATTTTTTTAAGATGGTCTGCATAAATCGCGAGCCTAACTATTTCATGCGGAAAACACTAAAAGTTAGGATTTACTTTTTACATGCGCTAATTTCCATATAGTTAATATAGAATTAGTTACCCGCTTATCAACGGATATTTTATTTTCATTTTGACAAGATTTATTTCAAGATGAGGATGGTCAGCTACAATCTAATCTGATAAGGACTTAGTTGTGACTTTCAATGCGTTAAAATCCGTTCACTTGATGAAAATCCCAAAGTATGCTTCAGTGAAGAAAATCGAAATCTAATCCTCCGTTTTCTCCCTAGTGGCGAGGATTTTAGTAAAGACTTATATGAATCCTGAAATCGATACCTAGAGAATAAAGAGATCATGCTGAAATGGATACTTTAAACGTATAGAAAATTTCCTCGCAGTTTTTTGAAGAATTATACACAATTTTATATGATGCTTAAAGTATTAATCCCCGTCCCCTCACTTGTATAACTAAAGATAATGAAAATCTTGTAGCTCTAACACCTGCTTTTTTTTTTTTTTTTGAGAGATAAAAGAAACAAGAGTCTCAGATATTGATCAAGTAGAGTCAAAAACGATGATCAAGAGATTTCAATCGACAAAAATTACATCAAGACCTTAGAAAACGTTTCAGGATTGAATATCTTGAACTACTAAGGGAATTTTCAAATTCTTGTAATGAGTCCAAAATTGAAGGAAATACTCTCCTGTTCGAAGTCTGGACTATCTCTTTGTAAAGAGTTGTCTTTTTCCAGGATGCTGCTTGACATCAGAGTACATGTAGTAAAGGTAAAGACCAAGTCTGGATCTTTTCTACGATTGATACAAAGACTTTTCCCTCTGAAAGTCTGTGTCAGTGAATTCTCTTCTATCCCGTGTCTAAAAGGTATCCTCCATCAACTAAGACCACTCCCAACTGCACACCTACATCAAGAGATTTGGATTCCAGAACAGTACTAAATGCGAGCCAATCAAGGCGATCGCGTTAGAAATTTAGTTTAGTTTTTTTTATTAACGTCGCACTAAGCAACACGAGGGCTATTGGCGACGGACCTCGTAATTTTATTCACGGTCAGTGACAAGGACGATACCTGAGCTGGCAGCCCCCCTCTCCTAACATCCACACCACGCCAACGGAAGGACTTTGGGCCCCACACAGATTTAACGTGCATCAGCCCCGGCTATACGGCGGGTCTTTGGTAGCCAAGGATCGAACCCGCGACTGAACGAAAACTGCCGGCCGTGAGTCCAAGACCTTGACCACTAGGCTACCGCGGCCCTGATCGCGTTAGAAAGACAACTCTTGAAACTACTTCCTTGTAGGACATAAGATTTTGGGTTATCCATTTGAATATTCGAGATGAAATATGAAAGTGTCGGAAACTCAGACCCACAATCTCGTGAAATTGTCACACGAGACTGCTTTATTCTCCTTTTTACTTTAAGTTCTAAGACCAATGTCGCAGTACGTCATTACGAAGCTAGTATTCTGTACATAATTAAGCACATGTAAACCTAAAATAATGAAAATATTTTAAACTAGAAGTTCAAGACCCTGATTATTTGAATTAGTTTGGAAATATCTACCAATGTTTTATTAAGTTTATTTATATATATATTCTACAAAGATTATCTACTGCAAAATTTACACAACCTGGATACATTCAGCACGACATAATTAGAGGTAAGGTTTACTATATTTATACCAACGCCATACCATACCAATAGTGAAACTCCGAACACCTCAACATTTAGATATATAAATAGAGTAGCAAGCTAAGATTTCCACCGGTATCAAAGTAAAGAAAAATGTTGACTCTTGAAATAATTAGTCATATTCAGAGAAAATAATGATTCAAGCTCAGACAAAATACATGCTGTATCTTTATTGGAAATGATACACAAAACAACCAACAAGCAGCATACGTCAAAGTTAAACTTACAAAAAAAAAAAGAAAATGGAAATGTTGACAATATAAAAAGTATTAGAAAAAACAGATTAGTTTAAATACGATTAGAATGGAATGCCTTGTAGATTCTTAGACATTTTATTGCAAAACTTTAAGACTTCAATAAAATACTGTTTTCTGAAATTCGACTTAAACTTAACATATTTATAAACAAGCTACAAAAATCAGATATACTAAACACAATCCAAATTAAGAAAATGCAGTATAAAGGTTACAAAAACAATCTTTAAATAGGAAATAAAACGCTCGTTTCTTTATATAGTTTCATTCTTAGCAAAAACTTAAAACATCACAGAAAGAAATATTGCTGTTCATAAGGTTAATCAGTCTTTGTATTTTTGCAAATTTGACCAGTTATAAAAAGTTCAAAACTCAAGACGTTAAATTTGATAATTACCAACATATTGAAAGTTCCACATATAAAATTACAAGGTCCAACAGAGTACCGACTTATTAATAGGTTAAAAATTATTAAATTATGAAAAGATAAAGTATTATTATTAAGAAACAAAGCTCATAAAGGTTTTGCCAAGTTTCTCTATAGATAGAGTTAAATGTGGAAAATTACTTTTAAGAAAAATCCAAAATTCTCTGTAAAAATATTTGTCATTTGAAGGCCCAAACTGTTTAGTTTTGCACTAATATATATTTACATTTTCGGAAGTAATTTATGCAAAAATATTACAAATTGTGCATCTAGAGGCTGTAAATAAGACCGCAGAGTGATGCAAAAAATAAAATGTCTTAAGAACTTGTTCAAATTAAAATTATATTTAAAATCATTGCAAATTAAAGAATATGTTTAGAGCAAACCAAGTAAAATTAAATTTTACCAAAAATGAATTCAAACAACCTCCTCAAAAATTTTTGACTGAATGACGGAAAATTATATTTTAACATTTGCATTGATTATGATAAACATGCAATGTGTAATGAATATGACAAATGATCATTCAAGTTCCAAGAATTTAAATATTTTTTTTAATTGAGCTTTAAACCATTGAATAACGAAAATTGTAAAATATTTTAAACGAAACAAAAAAATTGTGCAACTGGTGTTTCATTATAACACAAGTTCAAAGGGTATGTATATAAATATAGAAACTTCACAACTACAGTTAGATATGAATGTTAGTAATACACAAGAAAGAATACTGAATTCCTACACCACATTTTCTAAGAGATGGGAAGAACTATCTGTGCTTTGGCTATCAGAAGAAGTTAAAAGATTTTCCTGTGAAGAATTAGATTGGTATACTGCAAGATCTTGCTGTTCACTGCTGAGAATATTTCGCTGGGTACTTTGCTCAGAATCATGAACAGGTGAAGAACCCCTAGAACTACCCGAACTCTCTTCCTCAACTACAGATAAATCTGGAATTTTGATAGCGCAATACTCTGGTGGCTTATCTTGGAAAACAATTGGCTGCTCACTAGGCATCAATCCTTCCAAATTGCATTCAGATTCTCTTTCTTGAAGTGAAGGTGTTAACAGAGGAGATTCAGTCGAGTTTCTGTCATCATTCAAGGTCAATGGAGACGGCTCTGCGCATGACCTTCTACGATGATGTGGAGATTTTAAAATAAACGGTGCAGCAACAGAATTGATATGGGCATCCTTCATCGAATCTGTACTATGAGAAAGCTCTCGATTTGACCCTAAAATCATGTTCACAAGCCTAGATCCGGGAAAATCTGGAAGCCTGAATCGAGAGAGAGATGCATTATCCGTGTCAATACTACAAGTGCTTGTTCTTCGAGTGGGGGTATCATTTGAAAAATTGAACAGTCCATTTTGGTCAAACACTGGACTTCTTGGAGGACTAGTGTAGTTGTTTTCGTCTTTATCTTCCTCCATAATGGTTTCCATCGTAATAAATTCAGATTCTTCCAAATTGACACTGAAAAAAAAATTAAAAATTTGCTATAGAAAGCTCAGAACCTTAGAAATGTTCTAATGAGTAAAGCCAAATATAAATCCCGTCAGGAAACTTACAAATCCCTGTTACATTATTCCAATAAATGTTGCATTCAAGTTAAATTAGAAATTCAATGTTATGTTCTTGATTTAAGTACACGAATATCGATGGAATATATCAAACTCATTTAGACTATAAAACTAATCTAAAATGCATGAGAGAGAACGTTTGTCAATACAATATACTTCATTTAATAAAATTTATCAATAATGGGGCTATCAAATATACTGTCATTTTTAATTTCAGTTCACACTTAACAGTAACAATAATAAATACTAAAGGATAACGAATATTAAAATTTACAAGCATCAAATCTTATTTAATGCATTTAAAGTAATTTCAGTGTTTATAACATATCAATAGTTCAATGCATTTTTAAATTAAGATGAAAAAGAATGGTACTGGAATAATATCCTGAAATACTTACTCCAAGTCCATTGCTGATCCAAGATGAGGTTGTGTTCGTAAATTAAAAGAAGATCGTGTGTATGGCAACTGCGGCTCAACTTCATCCCAAAACAAGTCTTTAACGAGTCGCGGATTGCTTTGATGCATGACATCAACTACATTGTATGATAGCTAAAATAATAATATTGTTGTCAATTACATGAAATGCAGAAAATATCAGAAAAAAAATTACAAATTACCAATATTTACTTGTAAATTTCTGTCTAAGCACCAATTCAATTCAAAGTCATCGTCATCTTCTCCAAAAGGATTTATTAGTTGCTCAGCCACCTAGATTAAATTGTAAGTATATATTTAAATACAAATATTTCTTATTTTAAACACTTGAATATGTGAAAATTTCCTCTTCATGCTTTAAAATAAGAATTGATCTTAGCCAATTTAATTGTGATGAAGCCGTTATAAACGAACAATACGAGTTATTTATGGCTGTTCCAGATGCATAAAGCCAAAACATTGCTTGTCATTTACAACACTTAACAATGGACAAGAATCTAGCGTAAAGTTAAATATGGGTTGAAAAATTGTTGACCTAGCAATTATTAGTTACAACCAGATCACTGTTTTCAATTTCAGGGAGCAAAATTTGGAATCAATATGTTTTAGACCATAACAAACTCTCCGCAGGTAAACTAACGCAAGTGAAATGTGAAACGAAGCATCTTTAGTTTTAACTTGAACACAACATGAAAGAACGATTAATATCACGATATCAATAGTATAACAATTACCTTAAGCCATCCCATATAGAAGAAAAACTGCAACAAAGTAAACACAGGAACATAAAGATCGATTTCATAACCAGGATATCCCTTCTTGGGGTCAAGATACTGCCGACCCATCACTGTGGCAATGAAGTAAGTATAGATTGCCAATGTTACCACCTGGAAAAAAATTATATTTGATTATAAGAAAGGCTTTCAAGATTTTTGAAAGACAAGGTAACGTCACTCTTAAAGTTTTATACCTGTGTGTACACTAAAGGAATGCTGATCCAATCAAAGCTGAAAAGAAGTCCACAGTTGCCTCGGAAAACATGCATTTCCTGAAAAATAAATCTTATTTTACAAGAAAGCTCCAAATATGCTATACATAACTCGGATCTATATTTTTGACTCCATTACGTTGAACATTAAAAAATTCGTATTATAAATTACATTTCATTATTCAGTGCCAGTCTAAAAATTTGAAACTAGCTTCATTTGCTTGTGCATGATAAATAACGGTGGTATATTTTGTTAAAACACCTCTTATTTGTGTCTTAAAATGTCAAGCATTTCTTAAACCAAATTTACAACATTAGTAGTTACTGTGGTATGGTAGTCGTTCCCCCTCTTTAGGACATATTTTTCAATATATTTTACATGTTTTAAAACTGTAAGACTACCAATGCCAAAACGTACTAATATTTCTCGCTTATTAAAAGAAGCAATTCAATATTTATAAGTTTTGTAACTGATTACTGAGAAATCATTAATTATGTACGAGAGCTTACATCAAGCAAGTGTTTGAAAAGAATATCATCTTTTATCCTCCCTTCTCTTCTGGCTCTTGCAGCCACTGCACCAAACCACTGAGCAGGAACCCACCATTTTCCATGGGTCATTAGTACACCATCGTATACTTGGCATTCCTCTTTCGTCATTAATCCTAAAAAGTAATAAAAATCACATTAACTAATTTCTTTGATACATAACGTCATTAAGAAGGCAACAAAAACAGAATTTTTTTAAATAACAAAAAGTGTATGGGTAAATTTTAAATGCAATTACCTGCTTCAACTAAATGATCTATTGTTGGAAAACGCTTCTTGACAGCAGGACTGATAGCTTGAAAAGTCAAAGCAGACATCAAGTTCAGGTATCTCGCCAAGGTTCGGCGAATCATTCGACCGCGTTCATCAGCTCCATTTACGTAAGTTGAAATCAGCATGCAGCATCTTGAAATGAAAATTGCAGATTAAAATGTTAGTGTTACCATAAAGATCGTTAAAATAAATATCATGGGCTTAAAATATACTCGTATGTTTCATATGCAATATAAAATACACGTTAAACCCATCAAAACAAGCTACTAAATATTCGTACATAATCATGTGAAAGGAATGTATCTCCCCTTCCATTAATGTTTAATCACTGCACAGAATAATGAAACCACTCAAGAAATCTTCGAAACTAAAAACACAAGACATTTTCAAGAAAACGAAAAATATTTTAATATCAGTTGCACTGGTTTTTTCCCCCAATTCTCCGAATTCTTTAGAAAGAAAAATCTTGTTTAAACTACTTTTATTAGAAAAAAAAAATTCTAACTGATCATTTTAACATTTGAAAATTGAATATAATTACTCTGAAAGTATGAATTCATACGAAACAAATTTATGAGATTGTGCAGTCCTAGAATATTCTGATAAAATTGATGTAAAGCAGAGGATCATTTCATGTTACCATCAAAACATTAATCTCTTAATCTATGCCTCCTTTAAGGAGAACTTTCTTTCCACGACATAACCAAGCGTTATTTCACCAACTATCACCCCATA
This sequence comes from Nephila pilipes, assembly GCA_019974015.1. Lineage (NCBI taxonomy): Eukaryota > Metazoa > Arthropoda > Arachnida > Araneae > Nephilidae > Nephila > Nephila pilipes. Next base: position 214,995 of record BMAW01073387.1, read on the forward strand.
ATATTAATGATATGATTACAAGTGGTAACATAAGTTTAATATTAGTTGAAGGGTAAGCAAAAGTGTGAAATGTGTACTAAAAAATAAGAGGAAATTACAATAATTATGTAGTGAACGTGACAACATATTTTAAGTCATTGATCCAGTTGTGTACCCAGAAATTAATTTTGGGGGCTATATATCGTCATTGCCATGAAAGAAGTTTCTTTAGTTTATGATTACCACTTGGTAAAAACTAAATAAGCTATATCAATCTAATTTCTCTGATTTAAAACCGTTCAATAACTGATGTATTTTATCAAATTACAAAAAATAAAGATCATTTAAGGAAATTAATAAAGATACTATGAGAATAAAATTTCCAACTAAACAGAATCTGTGAAACCCAACATCAATGAAAAATTGAAAAAAGTCATTAAGGGTTGAAAAACAGTCACATTTTAAAAGTTAAAGAGGTACGAGTAAAATGAAAAACTATGCTTATTAGTTTTTACGAAGTTATATTTATTCTGCGTTTCTCTTTTTGCAAAATATTTAAGACTGTTTCTTCACTTAAGATATATTTTTATATATGTATAACAAATAGTGTCCATTTAAACTCATTTCAAAGGAACTCTTTTCTTTAGTTTTTTTTGGAAATATTTAATAACTGAAAACCAACTTTCAGCAGTACATGTTGTAACAGGAAAAGTCTACTAAAAATTTTTAAGTAGTTGAATATTCGGAAAAATATCTACGCTGCCCTCTGATAAAGTTTTGATAGCAGTTAATTTAATCCATTGTCCCAGTAATTTATTTTTCTCTTCATAGCCGACATTCTGCAATCACTAACACTACAACCTGACAAATCCAAAGAATATGTCTCTTTCAGTATTTATTTTCATTTGAAGATATGAAGTCATTCTCTGGTATGATTAAAATATTTAATGAACGAGTAACTGCTTGTTTTTGTGAATATTTAAGATTTAAAATTACAGCACCCAAAAAATTAAGAAATGGTATTCCAAAATAAGATTCGGGTGATTCTGCTGGAACATTTTAATGATGAGTTTGGTTTTTTTTTTTTTTTTTTTTTTTTTTTTTTTTGCAAGTTGTGAAAGAACAATTCTCTAGTCCTCATCTATTTTTAGTTTTAAAACCGATTCCGATTTTAGGAAAACAGAATTGAAAAATGTCTCTGATTGACTGTGAATAATTTGAAGTTCATTTACATATCATCGCACTGTTTAACTGTGGCAAAATGGTCCACTGCTTTAAGATTGCAAAATCCTGATTAAGGGCAACATAAAATTAAGTATTTCTTCTATCGAAAAATAAAGTTTGTGTAATGACAAAACTGAAACTTCTCAATGAATTAAAAAGAATATAGACCCAGTATTTCAAATTGACGTTTGGAAACATTTTTTATTTGTCAATTTGAAGTAGAAAATAATTTAAGTAACTGCTATTTCTTCTTACTCATAGTTGAATCAAAATTCAGAAAAGATTCAAGCAAATTTAAAGCATAATAACCTAACAATTTGAGCAAAAGAAATTAGATCAACCCAGATTTTTTGACAACTGTTCGTTAACGAAACTCGTGGACGATTTAATACTGCGAAGTAGCGACAATGAGATGGGCAGTTCACCTGTTTTAAGCGCTCATAGATCACTGTCTGGAAGAAAAGAATTATTCATGTAATTTTTTTCCCAGGAAACAATTGGTATGGGAAAGGTTACATCTTCTGAAGGGATGCACATTCTATGTCTTTAAACACTGACCCAGAGGAATATTTTGGAGACAGCAAAGACTTTTCTATTCTTTATTCAGAAATTGGCTTAGAGGAGCATCATTTTTTCTTTTATGGAGGAAAAAAATGTAAGAACGAGGAGGAAAATAATTTGATAAAAAATGTTTAGATCACTTCTATAAGGTTACAATAAAAGAATTTTATTTCAGTTTCCAGAAAATATCTCGGGAAGCTCATATGTCACTTTATAGCCCCCCCCCACACACACACCTGGGTGCACCATTGCATAGATTCTCTCTTAATGTCAATCTAAAAAGGAAATTATGGAGCAGAAATACGAATTTGTGGTTAAGTACTCACTTATCAGGCCAAGGAATAGCAAGAAATTGTTGCCACCATCTTCCAACCACGATAGTTACGTAAAAACCAAGAACAAATGACAACGGAATAAGATCCGTGAAGGCTTCGCAGTAAATAGCAAGCTTTTCAAAAGTGCTGAAAAAATAAGTTTCCAAAATTATAATCAAGGCCATTATACGAAAAAAATATATTATGCTTTATATTTTTTTATTTTTGTATCAATTTACTGGATTCTCTAACACACCAACTGGAATACTGAACTATACATACTCGCGTTTAATAGGAAATATCTGCAGTAAGGGAATGCTTTTTTAGTCGAATTTTACTGAAGAATGCAATTAAAATAAACATTCAACGATTCAGAAACTAAATTACAGTTTAGACAGAATAGAATCTTATGATGTATATGAATTAAATGTATTTTATTGGACGTTTGAGTTTAAATAAATTACAGTACTCCGTATATAAAAAAAATTCCACATGAAATATATACCTTTACACACAATTAAAATTCTTTTCTCTCTCCTCCCCCCAAATTAGCTTGAAGTATTTTAGAGTTAATACTCGATTTTGATGAAATTAGTGAATCCCTCGTAGGACTGTTCTGAGAAGAGTTTCATAAGAAAATTCATTTGAAACATACTTACACACGGTTATCGTCACTCAATATGAACCTGTATAGCACCAACAGGAAGTAGTAAAGCAGTATGAAAATCAGCATCTCCCTGTAGAGAAGCTTGTAGATACTTCCCCTCCATCTAGTAAGGAGCTTGGCAAACCCACAAAGACGGGCTTTGGATACGTGAAGAGAATATGTTACAGTCATGTTTCAAGCACAAGAGAGATAACTTTCTAAAATCACTGATGTATTAAATGAAAATTAAAGAGTTTCTCAATGTTCCTCAGTTCTATAAGCGTTTTTAATACCACAGAAATAGCGCCACAGAGTTTTTTTTTTTTTTTTTTTTATCGAAAACTTATCAGTTTATACTAATTCTCAGTCAAGTGAAATATTTAACTTCATAAGAGTACATGAAAAGAATCAAGTCTCACACTGCAGCCAAAGCACAGGTTACACCTACTTAAAATATTGCCAACACATTGAAGACAGTCTGCTGCTCGTCATACAAAAAACATTATACACATGTCTCTTCCTAAAACAAATGAGAAATGAAGACACTTCTCTCGGAAGTTGTCAAGTGAAGAACTTGAATGCTTTTCAAGTATCTAGCTGCATCTGCCAAGGGGACCAGAAGTCGTGGCCCAGAGCCACTGCGACTTGACTTATAGGAAAACAAATTTTCATAGCGATCGCTGGACAGTGAGGATCCAACATGCGAGGCCAACTTATTTAGACTCGAAATTCAATTTGGACTTCAACAGGAATACTATTGTAACACTTTACTCTCTTGGATCAGGACAAGCCTTTTATATTTATGGTGAGCCGGGAGTTCGTTTCCTATAAGAAAAAAATGACGATGAGTAAAGAAATTACGAGATTTAATTTATTATACAGAAAATTTGGTAAAATTTTTGAAAGACAATAGTAAAACTGAATTAAACACTAAATTTATTTTACAAATCTAAGAAATCGATTTGGTTCAATTTCTTGTTACTGGCGATGTACGTTGTGAATTCATACCAAGGTCATACAGGGATGAAACTTAAGTTAGCACCATTTTTGTCTAGCTTCCATACCACATCACTCGTTCTGAAGTAACAAGAAGGCTCTTGACGATTGACCTCGTAACGTTTATCTTCGGTCAAGTAATGAGAATGATACCAGAGCTGGCTTTCACCTCACCAAACTTCCACGTCACTCAAACCGCAATAGTCTTAAGGGTAATCATTAATTATCATTATTTAAAGCTTTAGTCTCTACCGATTATGAAGCTCGTAATTTTAATGATCATTACATCATAACCTCCTCTCTTTAGAATGAACACTGTGAGCAATATTTTTAGAAATGAATAATTATACTACATCAGAATCATTAAAATGTAAGAATTGTTATATAATTTGAGTATATAGGACTCCTCTTCGTTACTCACCTTTATGAATTTTTCGGATTAAAGGGAGTGAGGGAATGTAAAGATTCTTGGTGCAAGAGCCAGATGTGGCTATGCTGCGCCAAACAAGATTTTAATTGTGCTTTTGACGTGAAAAAATTGAAGAAAAAGACAAAAATTGATTGACAAGGAGAGTCGAAAATAGAGAAGGATCGCTAGGGTACCCCCGGGGGGGGGGTCACCCGTCTTTACTAAAGACAAACCCCATGAGAAAGAAAAGGTCACGCGGGTGCCTCATGGTCATGATGCCCGTACTTAACTGAAGACAAATCTTTGGGGTCCCCTGATATAATCCCCAGGGGCAAAGTACCCGGTTATACCCCCAGACGCTGGATACCCATTTTAGTCGCCTCTTACAACATGCACGAGCTACAGTGGGACTATTCTGTCATATCCGGTCACCACACGGGTTGTAAGGATTGAAATAGATTATAGAAGATAAAGGAATGATATAGATTATCAGTATTTACAAATATATTGCGAAATATTTCTGAGAATATAGATAGTAAAATATAAAATCAAAATGTTAATGTAGTTAAAGGGGAAAAAAATGCAAAAATTCTACCCAATGTGTTTCTTTTCTCTTATTACCTACTCAATTTATCAGTAGCGGTGACTTTGGTATTTTTATTTAAGAATTTAAAATTCAAATAATAAAAACCCTTAATAATGAAATAGGCTAAAATAATTAAGACTTTACCCTGTATTTCTTTCGATTTTTTCGAACATTATACATGAGTAAGGATTCAGTTCCGGAAAAATCAGAAGAATATTGAAAATCACGTTCATGTGTCAGCACAAGCCATTTAAGAAAGTCTTGATAGAGTGACAATAGATGGCAGCACGACAGTTTAGTAAACTGCATTTTTGAAAAGCTTAGTAAGTTTGATTTAACAACTTTCTACTCAAAAAAAAAAAAAAAAGAAAAGAAAAAAGAAAGAAAAAATGGAATTAATAATGCCACTTTCTTTCTAACATGTGATAATGTTTCCGCTCTTCCAAATCTTTTAAAGCTGAAAGGCAAGCGGGTTAGTTCAGATACTTGAATCCATTTGAAACGGCCAATAGTGGCACCTTATTTCTCTCACCGTTATGTAACTCATGCAGATAGAACAAAACTGACCCTCATCTATGCGAAGGAAAAATATGTCCAATGACATTTCAGCATAGATTCTTGATGCCCTTTCCTTGGCCTTCGGATCTCAATTTGGTAACACACACACACACACACACACACAGAGAGAGAGAGAGAGAGAGAGAGAGAGAGATTCTCGCTTTCTTTTTAAAGTTTCTACAGGAGACAATTTTGGGTGACTCGGGTATTAAAGCAATTCGAAATTTTACCAAAATCTCTACTAAAAGTAATAACTTATATTATCGAAAAAGTAAACTTATTCAAAATGAATATTATTTAGCGTAAAGTAAGCTTACTTCCAAGCCCCAGGCTCCACAAAAGAAATGATTGTCAAGAAAAGAAATACCTTCTACAAATTCCTTAAAGCATTTTTATTTTCGCAAGCAAAATATTCTCAAGTACAAAAACGTTGCCAATGTTAATAAGAAAAATAATAAAAACAGACTATTATGCCATAAATTAATTATTTTATTACTAGAAGCAACACGAGGGCTATTGGTGACGGACCTAGTAATTTTGAACCTTGGTCAAATGATGAGGACGCTTTGGCTGATATCTCTCTCTCCAAACTTCTACACCATACCAACAGGAGGGCTTTGCCAGCTTCAACAGATTTAACGTGCATCAGCCCTAGCTATACGGCGGTCTTTTGTGGCACGAGGGCTCGAACCCATAACTATACGAAATCAAAGCCGAAGTCCGCGAACAAGACCACTCTGCTACTGCAGTCATTTTTATAATTTTGAGTTACGCTCTAAAAATAACATAGCTTATATCTCTATAAATGTCGACACGATGCCTTGCGAGGGGATTGGGATCTGTTAGCATACTACTGCAACTTCGTCAAAAAAAATTTCTTGAAATGTATCATTTGCTTCTAAAACCTTATAAAGAAGGTTTAGAAGCAAATGCTATGCGATGCCTTGAAGTTTAATTTTAGTTGTTCTTAGTATTGAAGCAACTTAAAGAATACCGACGATCCGAAGAATAATTTCAGGTTTAATATTTATCTGCTAGATGGCAGCATCGTTCCTTTCATCGCATTTACAGCCTTGATAACATACATATTACTACAGTCCAGAGAAGGGCGAAATCCAATTTCAAAAGTATCCCTAAACTTAATTAAAATGAATATTAATTTGCATCAATGCATCCACATTGATATTTATGCGCATGATTCATGCTTTATCAAATAATTTAATTAGTTTTTAAATGATAATCCTTGATCGTGCTTTAACGTTATTTCACGTGTTCATTCATGAAATAACATTAAAACATGTTCATCACAAGTTCAACTACCACTATTTAATAATATGTCAAAAAATGCTTAAAATTAATGCATAATTTCATGTTAGATATATTTTAAAAACATTCAGTTCCGAGTTTGATCTAGAAGTTTCTACCGAGGAAATATTCATGATAGATTTATCTGCATTTCCCAGAAAAAAAAAATTGTGAAAGGGCTTGAAATTTCAAGAATGCATAACATTAACTATTCAAAAATAGATATTACAAATAATAATAAAAATAGTTTAACCATTCAACCTGAGTGACGTTTATAAGCAAATTTCAAGAAATCTCAGCATTTAATTGCAAATTTGGTTTTTATAAAAGTAATCGTATGCGTGACTTTAAACACTACCCAAATTTAAAAAAAGAAAATCCTATCATTTTCAGAAAAATTCTTTCATTGACTTAAGGTACGAAAGAAATGAATCAAATGAATCAAAACACAACAATTAAACTATTTGTATTCAGCACAGGATCTAGAACTTTCCGCAATTTCAGGACATTTGATCATCTTGCAAGTTTAAATGGAATGAAAATGAAGTATATGGATAAGAAAAAGAGGAATTTTAAAATTCTTTCAAAACGAGTATAAAATTAAATTTAATTAAATACCCGATTAGAAGTATCCACATAAAATCCGAATGAAAAACTCGAGAAATTCAATTGCTTGATCACTGAGCTATAAACCACCTGGCATTCACGCAAAGCAATTGTATGCAAATAAAAAAAAAAAAAAACATCCAATCAAAACAGAATAACTTCCAATATAAATTTGATCGTCTTATAAGCGTCGCACTGAGAAGTAACAGAAGGACTATTGGCAACGGGTCTCGAAATTTTGAGCCTCAGTCAAGTGACGAGATAAATGTAAAAAAAAAAATGATAAACTGTAGGAAATAATTCGCGAGTATTCTAAAAAAGTCTTATTATATTCCGTTTCGCGCTGTATTAATATAATTATAATACGATTTACTTTTTCTACTTCGATAATTCCTAATTTACAATGACAAAAAATAAAGAGCAATTGCTTACAAATATTTCAACATGTTAACAATCAAAATCCAAGCCTCGGATTAAAAACTAAAGAAAAGAATCATTGTATTCGAAACATTCAAAGATTCATAATTTTTTAATGAGAAATTTGCTTCCAGTATCATAAGTGCATCGAAATATATGATAACAATAGGTTGAACATAAGAAATTTAGAAATTCTTGCGAAAACGACCCTTTAGACATTTAGATCTTCACTAGATGAGTGAGTGACAGTTTTTTTTTAAATGGCGCAAGAGCCAAATTAGGCTAAGCCAAACCTTTGTTTAATGTAATTTTTTTTTAATCTCCACTGAACGATACAGATAAAAAAAAAAGCTCGTACATAACCATTTTTGACCTCCCACAATTATATACGAAATTATAATAATGCAACTATTGAAACACCGATGTTTGAAACAAATTTGTCAAACACTGACCTTTTTAAGTATTTAGGGAACATAAATCTCAAGCATTAAATAAAACATCTAAATACAATTCAGAAAACCAGTTATAAAATCGATTACTTCTTACAACAGCATAAAACAGGAAATACTCCAATGTGAAAAGAAAAATAAAAAAAAAGCAGCCGTTTACGTTTGGAACTGCGGAAATAGTACTTACGGTATACTGCAGGCAAAGTAGTAGACACAATAGCCAGGAGAAAATATGAACATGCAGCGTGAGAGTCAGAAACGGACTAACGTGTATCTGGGTGAGAAATGAATGCCTGTTAGTGGAGTCCCTATTTTTTCATGATTCGGTCCTGCTATTGGCTAGCCATACCGGCTTTCTAACCAATACGGGAGCAGATTGATTCCGGATTAAAAAAGCAAAATTCTACCCTTCTTTTTTTTCGTGAGAATTTTCAAGTTTTTCATATGAACCCATAGGATCGTTTTTTGTTGTCCTTTTATTTTTAAAGTTAAAAGATAGTATGTAGTGCTGTACTGCGAATACAATGCAAATTTCGTTAATTATAATTTCTGTATGTTACCAATGTATGTTAGTGTACACAAAAAATTATTTATTTTAATTGCGATAGAAATTAATTAGGAAATTGATTTAACTGTCTCAGCTTCGTGCAAATTATCGTATGTTCTTAAAAGAACAAATTCAAAATTGAGATATTGGTATGTGATCAGTGCGTAAGAAATATAAAGATAATTATCAAAATTGCATGGAGTCAATGCATTTAAATTAAACAGGGAGAAAGAGAGAGAGAAAAAGTAAATATATTTTATTTAAAATTGTAGAAGAAAAAGAGCCCTTTCGCATTTAAAGAAAATTAAATTCATAAATTGTTTTTGAAATTAATCATTCATCAGCCATTACAGTCAATTGTTATCAGAAATCATGAATCAGTCGTATATATAGATTTAAAAAACAGTATAAATTGGAATTTCATTTGTTATAATACCTGCACGATAAATTTGTTTGGATAGTATTAACGTAATCTTATACTGTACGGGGAGTAATTCAAATTATTTTAGGGAAAATCATTCACTAGATGATTATAGGGAAGATCTTTCAATTTTTGTCACTAGAATAAAATTAAGAGACTCATTTTTCTAAAAAAAAAATTATTACAAAAAAAATAGATTTGATGGTATGACAGACAAGTACAAGTGTAAAAAAATATTTTAAAGACGAAAGGGGGGGAAAATCAGGTGATCGTGAAAAACAATTTCAGCAGTGATTTTGAATTTGTTGTGATGCTGCACGAGTATTCATGAGATGTTTGAGTTGACACAGAATCGAGTTTGAAATTTTTTTTTTTGAGAATCAAAGCTGGAAATATTAGGAAACTTCTATTCCATTATATATTCCTGTATTATTAAATAATAAAATATTTAAATCTGTCATCAGTTTATGAAACCCTTTTTTTCGGGTGACATCAAACAAACATATAGTAATAAACAATATAAGGAGCTGCTTCTCTTTTGACGCTTAAATAAATTTTAAGGATACCTGATTTTTTTTTCGAAAGGCCACCTTCCATTCCTAAAATTCACTTTACCTTGGCCTGTAAAATCGCGATTTTTTAATAACAGGAGGGGAATGTAAACTTTGAATTAACGTCGCACTAAAGCAAAACACGAGGACTACTGGCTAAGGATGGGAATTTCTGTTCTTTTGGATGAATTGTTCTTACCATTTTTTGTTGACTTTAGCGGGCCGCGGTAGCCTCATGGTCATGGTTGCGGACTCGCGACGTGGCAGCGGTAACCTATTGGTCAAGGTTTCGGGTTCGTGGCCGGCGGTTTTTGTTCAGTCGCTGGTTCGATCCTTGGTTGCCAAAGACCCGCCGTGTAGCCGGGGCTGATGCACGTTAAATCTGTCGGGGCCAAAAGTCCTCCACCGTTGGCGTGGTGTGGATGTTAGGAAAGGGGAGTGCCAGCTCAAGTGTCGTCCTCGTCACTTGACCATGGTTCAAAATTACGAGATCCGTCACCAATAACTCTCGTGTTGCTTCTAGTGCGACGTTAATGAAAAACTAAACTAAAACTGCGGACTCGCGACCGGCGCTCATCGTCGAGTCATTGGATCGATATTTTAGTTTTCATTAACGTCGCACTAGAAGCAACACGAGGGCTACTAGCGACGGACCTCGTAAATTTTAAGCCTCGGTCAAGTGACGAGGACGACACTTGCGTTGTCTCCCCCTCTCCTAACTTCCACACCACGCCAAGACAGGACTTTAGGGACCGACTGATTTAACGTGCATCAGCCCCGGCTACACGGCGGGTCTTTAGCGGCCAAGGATCGAACCCGCGACTGCACGAAAACCGCCGGCCACGAATCCGAAGCCATGATCTCTAGACTACCACGGCTACAGTCGTGGGATCGAAATTTGATGTAACTAAAGATTATCCGTGCAACAGGCTGATGCAGTTAAATCTGGTCGAGGTCCTCCCTTTAGCGTGATGTGAAAATGTTGAGAGAGAAGTACCTCTCAGGTGTCATCTTTGTCATTTGACAGGGACTCAAAAATAGATAGACGAGAGATCCGTCGTCAACAACCTTCCTGCTATTTCTCAGTATGACTTTAATAATGAATCCCGTTCTTGCCGATTCTTAAAGAATTATTCTTTAACCTGTTCTAGTGTAAAATGTGTTACATGTTTCGCTTCCTGCCTTTAAACTTATTCACATGAAAAATGGCATATTTTTGGAATGTTCCTAAATTTTAGGAATACTACATCATAACAGATGTATGTGGAACAACGTCGCAAATTTATAAGAAAATTGGAACAATTTTCTGCCTGGAAATATGTTTGAAATTTAGATGTTTTTTTTTAATATTAGGTGGAGATACCCTTAAAGATATGGTATAAGATTCTTCACATATATATCAATCACAATTCTACTAATAATCTTAGACAATCTATTAGAATCTGGCATTGTGCGCACTAACTTTAAATTACAATTTTTAAAATCGTTCTATATTGAAAACTGAATAGTACCGAATGTGTAAGGGTACTATTAATATGACGCAACACATCAATATTTTTACATAACCGTATCTATTCTCTTTTTTTTATTTTTTTATCTTAGCTATTAATATGAAGCAACATATCAATATTTATACTTTTCAGTACCTACTCTTTTTGTATCTTAGTTATTAATATACTACACAATCTATCCGAGTTATTACTCATCAATTAACTTAAAATTAAAGAACTTAAAGTAATTTTGCATTGAAAATTGGGTCTATTTCATCATGTCAGTATTTGTTCTCTGCGAGTTCCATCTAGAAAGGGGAAAGGAAACTTCCTGATCCCTTAATTTCTTAATTCACTAGTTTTAAGAATTGATTTTAATTGAAGAAAAATGAACAAATTATATAAAATTAAATTCAACAATGAAGATGAGGTAGTAAAAATCTCTCTTTTTCCTTTGAAACTCCAAAGTATAACTGTCTTGGCATTTAAGGTTAGTATTGGCATGACGCAACGCATTAGCCTTCTTACACAGTCACACTAACTTTAAGATCGACATATGTTTTTCCGTATTTAAAATGAACCCTGATTTTTCATTTAAAAAAGTTAGTTGAGTTCTTTTTTTTCCCCCTTTAGCACTCCATAAAATAACTGATGCTCTCAAAGTTAGCATTGACGTGACGCAACGCGTTAGTATTCTTACGCAATCATGGTAGCTCTTTTAGATTAAGATTATTCTTCATATTTAAAATTGCCCCTGAATTTCTTTAAAAGGTTTGTTGAGCTTATAAGTGTAATGATAGGATCAATATACTCTTAAACCTCTTTTCATGCGATTTTTTTTTACATGACATGGTATATAAAAAGTAATTTCTTTGTGGTAATGTGACTCGAAATGGTATAAAATTATTTTTTGTTTGATAAAAACAAAGTCTAAGTTAATAAAAAGTGACTACGTATAATTCAAGAAAATTCTGAGAATTTTGTAGCATTGCATTTTTTGTTTTTCAGCTGCGAAAAATCTTAATTTTAAATTTCCCTTTTTACATAAATGAATGCACATTAAAAAAAGTTATCATTAGCAGTTTGAATTTAATTTCTTAAATCAACTTTGCGAAATCTTACGATTTTCAATTAATGAGAATTATTTTAATCATTTCAAAGAATTCGCTATCTTTATACAGAGTATTATGGAGGATGTGACAAAACAGTAGAATCTGAATTGTAATTTTTTAGTATGTTGGTCCACTATGAGTATTACGGACAGCAACAGTTCGACGTGGAATAGGTATGTATAGATCTCTCACAAAATAAAACGGTATCTTATAGCATTCTTCTTGAAAAATATCATCCAATTCTGCTAGTGATGAAGACGGAGAAAAACGCCTCTAACTTGACGCACAAGTCATTCCCATGGAGGTTCGATAATGTTACGGTCTAGTGACTGAGGGCACCAAGGCGCTTCATTTCATCCTCATGTTCATGAAACCAAACTGTAATACCCTTTACTGAATGGAATTATCTGCCTGAAACTATAGACATCAAACAGGGAAGATTGCCTGCACCGTTGAATGAATGCGATCCTGGAGTACGTTATAGACGTTGTGCTATACGCGATTTTCTCTTCAATAATCACGGAGACTTTATAATAAATTAAATTGCAAAAAATTACAATTTCTTCCCAACCAAAATGAAACGTGATTAGGCAATTAGATGAAGCTAGAAGTGAAGTGAACTTCACATAATACTATAGATATAGAATAAATTAAAAGGGGAAGATAAAGGGAGATAGATAAAGTCAAACAGATTGTTAATAGTAAATTGGATTGAAAAATAGTAAATTGGATTGAAAAATAGTAAAATATCTTGAAATGAAGTAATTCTTAGTTTAAGAATAAAGCTATAAGAAGCTACTCTTTGCGATAATTGTTGAAATCAGAACGAGGGATTTGGTAAGTAAGATTTCATTTTAAAATCATAATCTAGGATCGGTTAGTTAATTGGGATTCAAGAGAAAGTGACCTTATCTATGCTTCGTGATAAATAAAATATTTTATCTTGAAACTGCGTATCTTTAATTGGAGTTTAGTACTTATTGATTTTTAAGAAGACTGAAAAGGTATCGGTAGAAATAAATTATGAAGAAAGAGCTTTGCACGTTCAAATTGGTTTCCATATATTTTTAACCTATTTAATATTGTTGTGTAATTTTTACAGCAATAAAAATTGTTATCATTCCTTAAAGAATAAAAATCCAGTTGGTTTCAAAAATTTACTAGTTGCAATGATGCTCAAAAAACAAGTTTATAGGTTTTAACTAGTTTCACAAATACCTTCTACGAAAATCGAGAATCTAGCCTTCTCCCTCTCTAAAAATAAAATAAAAATTTTAAAAAATGAGCTTACATTAATAGGTTTATTCCACTTTAGCTAAAATTCATTTTAACAAGCTTAATCACCTTTATCAATATTTACTAAGATTCTCTATTTTGTTCGGTAATGCTTTTCATCATGAAAGTTATATTTTTAATATCTCATTTACTAGCTAATTTTTTACTAAAAAATCATTCTGAAAAGGTACAATTATTTAATTTTAATTAATCTGGAAGCTTTGTAGGGTTAATTTTTTTCTCAATTTTTCATAATAGAGTGAAACGTTCAAGAATTATAATTTCTTTTTAAGCATAAAACTAGGAAAAGATAAATTGGTTCAAGTGCATTTTAATTACTTATTTTACTAATAATCTCTGATTACAATCAGATAAATGAACGTGCATTCTTTAATAAATGTGAATGTTAATTTGCCATCACGATAAATTCTTTTATATTTTTATAAATAGCATTTTTTATTAAATTAGGAAATGATAGAGGGGAGGGAATCTACTATTTCATTGGAGCTTTTAAAATTAATAGAAAATTAGTTTTCGTGTTTGGATTTTTTTTTTTTTTTTCATTATTGCTAAGTAACGTTAGGTAAAGCAAATCCTTTTCATAAGGTCAAATTTAAATTTATTTTTTGTCTTAATATGCATTCAGCAAGAGAAAATGCAGTCAATGATATATAAATCTACATTTTAAAATACAATTTCCTCCCTGAAAAAACATATCGATTATTTAAAGCCATTAAATCACAAAGTGTAATTGTTAAAATTGTAAATATTATGAGAGTAAGTAAGGAATTCTAATAATGTTAACAGCTTACATTTTAATCAATTTAATACATTTACAAGTGATTTGAGAACATTTGCATGGTGTGTTGAAAAAAATATTCAACCGTATTTTTTCTTCAATAGGCAAATGAAGTTTAGGGATGCATGGTTGGTGTACGTGTGTAATACGCCTGCATGAATTTCTTTATGCTAGTAGAAGCTGTTAGTCACCGGCAGACCATCGAGGAGTGAAGAAGCGTAAGTGAGCGTATTCAGATTTTCGTTTTCGACAAAATGTTAGAAAAACTTTAACATCATTACCGCATTAAATTTTTCTTGAATGTTGTAGATCGTTTTCAATTTGAAATCGTCAAACTTTACACAAAATTTGATGCAGTAGAGTTATTTAAGTTTTTCTGTCACTATAAATAACGAAAATCCAGTTCGGATTATTACAACATCCGCCGTATTCACAGGAATTTCGAGTGACTTTTTTTTATTTTCAAAATTTTAAAAAAAAAGGCTCAGTGGACAAACGATTCACATCGAACGAAGAGGACTTTGCCCCAAAAGAGGTCTATTTTGAGGACTTTCCGAAATCTTACTTTGTAGATAACTTTAAAAAGCTGGGAAAATGCTTGGAAAAGTGCATAGAGCTAAAATGAGATTACATTGAAAACTTTTTTTTAAAAAAAATCTACTTAAAATAATTTAGTTTTCTATCTTTTTCTAAGGACTTATTGAACAGCCCACACACTCCAAATTTTTGTAATTGCTTGTAAAAAGCGCCTCACATTTCCGTAGAATTTAAAACATGATTTGAATAATATTTCACAACTCCGTTAATAATAGTTTTTTCTTACTGGTATTTGTTTTTTTTTTTTTTTTTTTTTTTTAATTTACTGAAAGTTCAGAAAATAATTACGTATGATCTACTTATTTAAGAATGGGACTGGTTCTCTTCTAGAATAACGACTTTTTTACGTAACGAATCTTCATTAGAAACCTAATTATGAAACAATGAGGCTCTGTTAACCCGATTTACCTTAAGCGTTTTTTACTCGTTAAGCAAGATTTTCAGCATCCTGCTATCCATGAAAAAATTGCATTAATGGAACAAAGAATAGGTACAATGTATGTGTATACACACACACAGATATATATATATATATATATATATATATATATATATATATATATAAGCCTTTATGAAATGAAAATTAGGAGTGAATGAAATTCTGATTATTATATTTAACTTAACGAAGCAGTGTCATTCTTATAATGTTTTTAAGGTATTCGTAAAACTACAATAAACGGTGTTGCCTTAGAGATCGAATCAAAATTGGTTGGTAGGTATTAGAGTTAATTACATTTCTTTAGGAAGAGAAAAGAACTAGTACACACCGTTAAGATTTCGTTTCTGTTTGGTAAATTCTCTGAATACTGGCAATAATTCAGCTTTGGTTTAGTTTGATTTGAATTATCGACTCATTAAATCAACACAATGAGCTACTGGCAAGCGACTTACCTTACAACTAGTGATAATTTGAAATCTATTATAAACTAGATAAAATGTCTCCTTATAAGAATTTTATCAAGGAACACGAGTGTTGAAATTATCTAATTTGTCGCGGATAAATTTTTCCAAGTATTCTTTTCGTAGTCACTCAAATGTGTGAGTTTCCCTTTAAAGGTCTCTTAAAAATGCTTATCTTTCAATTTAATAAGTCTTTAATATTTTCAGGATATTTATAAGGGATTATAAAATATTTAAAATTCAAAAATAAAATTAAGGGAAGGCTATTATTTGAAAAATTCTTACTGTTGTTCAATTTCTAACCATTCAAAAAACAAAATTTAAAGACATTCTTAACTCAAATCCAGCTCGCAGTGCCTCATTCAAAAGATATAAATAATAATCTCGCGGTTTATAACGCGTATTTAAAATAATTATGATTTGCATGTTCGTTGTCACTTTTATTCATTTGGATCAAAATTTGAATAGACGTCATCGTTCAAATGTGAAAATACGCTTCCAAATTAATTTCGTTTATTTGGCTCTCAACTCCCTCTTGGAATAGAAATCCCCCCTACTGTATTTTACTTATTTAGAATAAATTTTGTATTGTTTTTAACCTTCTAACAGGTTTTAAATCTTCTCACACTTTTAAAAGTATAGCAGGAACAATAGTTATCAGTTATTTTTAATTACTGCTGTAGGTGGTTTGACCAGACTCACTAGACGGTTATCATTCTTTGAGTAACAACCAAAGGTAGTATAACTGTTACTATTCGTGCGAAAATTTTCTCTTTAACATCCTTAATTGTTGAGGATCATGTAAAAATAGTACTTTTCCCTGAATATTTCCCATGACCTGTTAGATGGCCTATTAAAGTGTACAGCGGTCACAATAATAAAGTTCATCGATTCACCTTTGTTTTCCCATTTTCATTATTACGGGCTGATTCCCCAATATCTTTGATTTAGTCATTTAATTAGATAATACATAATAAATAATTAATAATAATAAATTAAATTAATAATAAAAATAAATAATAATAATTAAATAGATAATGCTTAGGCATAATCATTATTTAGCTATCAAAAATGTACAATAATTTAATTATTTAATAACATTCTAAATTTTTATAAAGTTTATATACACTGTTTTTGCATCCCTGGAACGCCACTTTTAAAGTCAAGAAGGAAAACAAATATCGATAAATGTTTTATTCTCTAATACTTTATACTCACACACACACACGCACACACACACACACACACACACACACACACACACACACACACACACACACACACACACACACACACATATATATATATATATATATATATCCAATCATTTCCATAAAAATTTGCGCACCAAGAAAGAGTTGTCGGAATAAAACGAAATTTTACACACGTAAGTACCACGTTGACGTAAGTAGGTGATTACAAAATCAAATAAAAATAATCATTTACTGTAGGAAAAATTACAAATGGATGGAGGTTTTAGTACCCTGTTGGGCCACCTCTAGCATGAATGCATGATGTGATACTGTAGGACATTGAGGCATACAAGTCCCGTATTATGTCCTGCGACATCTCGTTCCATACTTGCTGTAAACGCGCCTTTAAACGAGGATCGAGTAGGCCAGGGAAGAGTGGAAATGTAGCGGTGAAAGACCTGAGAAACCCTTGTTGTGCGTGGTCGAGCATTGTTCTGTTGAAAAATTGCTCTTGGAAGCCCTGCCTTGTGTGACAACACATGTAGCTGAAGAAAGTCACGAACGTACCTCACGATTGTCATGGTGCCGTGGATCAATATCAGTATTAGGGGTGAGCGTGTGTCGTATGTAATGGCAACCCATACCATCACATAAGTTGTGGAAGCGATGTGCCTCTGAACAGCGAAGGAGGATTGAGACGTTAACCACGGGGCTTCCACACACGTACACGATTGTTAACACTGCCCAAATTGAATCTGGGTTCATCGCTAAAAACGACATGATTCCATTCGGTTTCAGTCCAATCCCTTCGAGCGTGACACCTCATCAAACGGAGGTGATGATGAGTGGGTGTCAATGGCAGTACACGTAATGGGCGCCATGATAACAACTGTCCTTCATCCACGCGCCTAGCAATGGTACGAACTGACACAGAGGCCCGTAGTGAAGGTGCTGCCTGTGTATGGATGGTAGACAATAAGACAATTGATGCTATGCGTGCGTGTCATATGATGTGACGGTCTTCTCGACTATTGGTCTGTTGACTGCACCCTGAGCCTGGTCGGCGTGTAACAGACCTCTTTTTTGTCCGCTGGTCCCAACGCCTCCTCACAATAAAGTTGGGAACAGCCAAAGTGGCGAGCCATTAGACGAGCCATTAGCCGAGCTGACCGCCAGGTTTCCATCATCTCTATGATTCTTCCCCTCTTAAACTCTGAAAGCTGCTCTTATTACATCTCTTACTCTACATCTGCTATACTAAATGGCATGCAGGATCTACACGACTTCCCATGACTAACAACCGCGAGGACAAACATATTGTGAGATTGGCCTGGCAAAATAGTACAACCACATTACGGATCATTAGTCAGGAAATGAGCACGTTTGCACCACGCCCAGTATCCTCTCGTACGATATGACGACGTTTGCAGTAACATGAACAGTCAGCATGGCAACCATTATTTCGGCTACGATTGATAATACAGCACAATGTTGTCTTTTCAGACGAGTTCTGGTTCTGCGTGCAGTATTCTGATGGCCGTATACGTGTCTGGAGGCTTTGAGGAGACCGCTCATTGCCTGCTTGCATTCGATATCGGCATAGAGGCCCTTCATGATGGTTTGGGGAACAAAAATTGGGTACACGACATGCATATCTCTAAGTTCGGATTGATGGTAATTTGAACACTGATCGGTATATTTCTGACATCTTGCTTCCAGTGGTTCTTCCCGGTATTCAATTGTTGCCCTAGCCTTCACCCATCAGATCGTCACCCATTGAAAATATCTGATCATGGTTTGCTGAGAGACTGCCCCATTAAACCTCTCCAGCTAATAAGGTTGATGAAGAGACACATAGACTTGAAACGGAATGGAATGAGTTGCCCGTTTCTGTCATCCAAGCCTAGTGCGACTCCATGCTTAACAGGGTGTGACGTCATGGCTCATATGTTTATTTTTTGATACTTTATTCTTGGAATGTATATACTCTGTACTTGATTGACGTCACTTCTCTTGCGAAGCGAATATTAATACGCTACCCGCCCAGACAGTTTCGCAGACGAGACGATGTCCTTGGCGAGAGCAGAGGTCAGTAAGATGAATTCTGGTGAATTTATGAGTGTGATATGAACTTGTTAATAAATGATTTTGGATTTAAAATGGATGCCTCGAATTATATCTGCCTCCCCCCCCCCTACCAAACTGCTTGCAAATTTATTCATTTTGGCTTCATGCCATACTGTTTACGTGAAATAAATATCTTTTTTTTTTTTGTATTTTCTTTCCTTCCTGGTGTTGTAAATTTAATGGTCAATAGTTTATATATATAACATCCTAAATATTTAGAACAATTCCATAAGACACTTAGCTTTTATCATATAAAATTTAACATCTAGGAAATGTTGAAATTTAGGAGTCAAAATATAGAATATACTTCATACGGAATAAATTAATTTATTCTTCAAAATTGACTTATCTAGTATTAAATGTCCTTCTGCTTCAGAGATAAAAATATTATATTAGCTTAACATTTTTTTTTGAAAAAATGTTCCATGTTTTGGTCCTTACTATTTAACTTTAGGCAAAGACAAAATTAAGCTACTATCTCTAAATTGTTATAAATAACTGGCGGATTAAATAATTTAATGAATAGGAAAAAACTCGTACCAAAATCGACATCTTATTAAGAAAACTACACAAAAAGTTCTGTGGAAATGAAATATGAAAGAAAAAAAAATCAATCAACAAAAGACACAAAAATTTCATAAAATCTGACCACAATATTTTCTCGTTCATTTTGTTTTTTGGAGTAAATGCCATAACTCTTGATACTGGAAAAAAGGCAGAATTAACATTGAAAATTAAACGAAATGTTCTTCGATCGAGTGCAGTGTCGATAATCTTGTCGTATCAAATGCTTTATCCTCTAGTGAATAAAGTGCATTGAATCAGTAACTTTTGAAATTATGAATTTTTCTTCAGCACTCGATTTGGGATGCAAGACCTTCCTTAACTTCCAGATTTTATGTACACGAGCAAGTTTTTTTAAAAAATTTTGTATCTTATTCGTTATAATTTTGGAAGATTTGTTAAATTATAGATAATTATATTCCACACAGATGGCAGTTTTTAATTTCCCGCAATTTATGTTAAAATGGGTGATTAATAACTTTAAAGAATTTATCCGAGTGAGTTTTAAAATGACTTTCATAGGAATCCTGGTACACTTTATAGTTTAATTCACATTTCTGAACGAATGTATGGAAAAATATATTTATAGTCTTTTGTCATAACAATTCAGGCTCAGGACAAGACTTTCAATTTTAATGTTCAATAAAACTTTTACGAGAAAATGCCTCAAATGGTTTTAAATCTCTTTGAAAAAGCTATTAATAAGAATATTATTGAATAAAATGTTATATCTTGCAAACAAACATAAACATTGCAATCAACACCATACAAAAATATGTTTTGTATGATAATTAACGAATCGTTACGAATTACATAATAATAAGAAAATTAATTATTTCCTATGACTTTTAACACGAATATTCATTTTCTTTGTTTACCTGTGCTTTTTGCCTCCCTTTTTATTTCAAACAGATTGCCAAATAGCTCTTAGCAGGAGCTTCCCGTAGCTAAATATCCTTTTTGTACAATTTCTATTCGTTCATTCGTTCTGTACAATTTTGTGAATTCCTTTTCTTATGATCAAATAGCATTTCTATGTATTGCGGGCATCTTTAATTTTACTCTCGAAAAAAAAATTATTTCTGATCAACCATGTAACGGGTTTATTTCTCAATAGTAGACACATTCTAAAAATTTTGCTTCCATTCCACACTTTTAATTTACTTCACGTCTATAAAGGAAAAATCACTGACTAAATTTTACTTTTCACGTTACGTACTCAAAAGCTGAGCCATTTTCCACCTTTATGAACGTATCTGAAAAATATTAAGAATTTCAAAAAATAGTGTTTCTCCAGCTATAGTTAAAAAAAAAAAAAAATTATCATCCTTTATTCTTAAAATTTTAAATCACATCGCAAGTATAAAATTGGGCCTTGGTAGCCTAATTGGTAATGGTTTCGAAACTGATGTGTCACAGGAAGCTAGGATTTTAATTACCGAAACACTGTTGCATTTGATTTTGATCTTTTCATAGTAATACAGCATTACTATTACCTCAGTGCGGCGACTATAAATAAAATTGACAAAATATATTTACAATTTATTTTCACAATGATATGTACTAATACAGTAACGGATACGAACCCGAATATCTTCCTTTTTTACACCTGCCATTCCGTATTCGTGTAAATTAAAACTATTGATAATTGGAGAGAAGTCAAAATAGATGAAACAAATCGCGTGCTTTTCTCTTGATGAGTAACGAGGAGAAAAGAGAAATTTCGCAGGAGAAACGTGTAGCTGGGCAGCTACAAATTATTTTTTTATGGCTCAAAATCCTCACGTTGATTTAGCGTGTATGTGGAGAAAAGTATAATTACTCAGGTTGCGAAGATATTTGAATACTGTTTTATTGTCAATTTCGTTTCCTTTGGAATCTATGATTCTAAAATTTAAGTGGGTTTTTTTTGTTAAAAATGTTTCATTAATTATTAATCATTTTTATTTGAAAAATTCATGTTCAAACGTACCTCTCATTTTCGTCTGTCATGTAAACAGAATCGTTACTCTGTTCAGTAGTTTCATACATTCAAAGACACCGAATAATGTAGGGTTGTATGGAGTCAATGCATCATTTAAATTAAACAGGAGAAAGAGGAAAAGCAACATTTTACTAAACAGAAGTAGAAAAGAGCCCTCAAGCATTTAAAGAAAATTAAATTAAATTGTTTTTGAACAATCATCTAATTAGCCATTAAGAAGCCACTCGTTATCAGAAATCAGAATCAAGTCACAGGCATGGATTTAAAAATAGCAGAATTTATTTACATATAATGTACCCGCAATGACAAACTCTATTTGAGACACCAACTTATACTGCATGGAGTAATTCAAATGATTATGGTAACTATTCACTAGATGATTATAGGGTGATCTTCAAGTCTGAGAACAAAATTAAGACCATTTTCATAAAAATTATTACAAAGTAGACTTGATGGTATGAGACAAGTACATGCAAAAATATTTTGAGACGAAAGGGGAAAATCAGATCGTGAAAAGAATTTCAGCAGTGATTTGAATTTGTTGTGAGCGCACTATATTCATGAGATGCTTTAGGTGACATATGAATCTGAGTTTGAAATTTTTGAGAATCAAAGCTGGAAGATAGGAACTTATCTAATATATATTCCTGTATTATTAAATAGAATAAAACATTAAATCTGTCACCGCCACGAACCCTTTTGGGTGACATCAAAACAAAACATAGTAATAAACAATACAAGGATGTTTCTTTGATTACCAGCGAAGAATTTAAGGATACCTGATTTTTCGAAAGGCCATCTTCCATTCAAAATTCACTTACCTGGCCCAACGATTTTAATAAATAGGAGGGAATGTAAACTTAGTTCAATGTCGCACCAAAGCAAAACATGACTAAGCCATTGGTTGATGGGAATTTCGTTCTTTGATGAACAATTTGAATATTTTTGCTGACTTGAAGTGGGCTGCGGTGGCAGCCCTCATGGTCATGGCTGACTCTACGTGGTGAAGTGGTGAACGACAGTCGCTATTAAAGAGTCAGGTAGCCGGGGCTGATGCACGTTAACCTGAGTCAGGCCAAAAGTCTCCACAATTGTTATGGTGGATAAGAGGCCAGAGAAAATAGTAGTCAAATCTCGTCAATTATGGTTTGTACTACGAGATCCGTCAATACCCTGTAAAGAGTTTAAAGACGCTAATGAAAAATTAAACCAAAACTGGTGGACCTGCACTGGCGCCTATCATGTCGAGTCATTGACTGATATTTAGTTTTCTATTAACGCTGCACCTAGGAAGCAAACACGAGGGCTGGCCAGCGATCAGACCAAATCTCCTGGGCCCGGCCCATGACGAGGATGACACTATGTGCTGTCTCCCTCCCAACTTCCACACCAATGCCAAGACAGACCCAGGGACTGACTAGAACGCACGCCCGGCCACACCAAGGGTCTTATGGCCAAGGACGAACCGCGACTGCACGAAACCGCCGGTCAGAATCCAGCTTGATTCAGACTACCACGGCTACAGTCGGGATCGAAAATTTGATGTAACTAAAGATTATCCGTGCAACAGGCTTGATGAAGACAACCTAATGAGGCCTCAGGCGTGATGTGAAAATTGCCATTGTTGAGAGAAGCACCTCAGGTGTCATCTGTCATTTGACAGGACTCAAAAGAGATAGACGAGAGATCCGTCAACCTTCCAAGTTATTTCAGTACATCTTATTAATGAATCGTTCTTGCTGATTCCTAAAGAATTATTCTTCCTTAACCTGTTCTATGTACCAGGCATGTTTCGCTTCGCCTTTAAACTTATTCACATGAAAATTATATTTGAACAACTAAATTTTGTGGAATAATAGACATCATAATAGAGATGAACAACAATGCAGAATTTAAGAAAAATTGAACAATTTCATTTGGAAGTTATGTTTGAAATTTACGTTTTTATTATTAGGTGGAGATCTTGATATGGCAGATTCTTCATGTTATATCAATCACACCCTACTAATCTTAGACAATCTATTGAATCTGCATTAAAAGGTTTAACTAAATTACAATTTTAAAATCGTTCTATTGAAAAACTGAAGAAAATGAATGTATGTACTAATAATATGGATGTAAACACATCAATATTTACAACTGCATTTTTATTTTTATCTTAGTCATTAATGAAGCAACATATCAATATTTTTATACTTTCAGTACTTTTGCATTCAGCTAAGACAATGATAATACACCTATCCTGAGTTATTACCACTCACTAACTTAAAATTAAAGAACTTGAAGCAATTTTGCATTGAAAATTGGGCCTATTTCATCAATAAGATTTGTTCAGTGAGTCTCCATCTAGAAAGGGGAAAGAAACTTCTGATCCCTTTATAATTTTAATTCCATAGTTTTAAGATATTTCCAATTCGAAGAAAAATGAACAAATTATATAAAATTAAATCACCACCAGAAGATGAGAAAAATCCTCTTTTTCCTTTGAAACTCCAACTGTTCCTACATTTAATGTTAGCTGGTATGACGTAAACGTGCATTAGCCTTTCTTTAAGTATTAGCCACAATTAACTTCAAGATCGACATATGTTTCTGCACAAATGAACCCGATTTTCATTTAAAAGAATAGAGTTCTTTTCCCTAGCACTCCACAAAATAACTGAGATGCTCAAAGCATCGACGCAGACGCAACGCGTTAGTACTCCTGTTTAAATCATGGTAGCTCTTAGATTGGGATTGTCTTCTGTTACTTAAAATTGCCTGAATTTTTAAATGTCTGTTGAGAGCCCAGGGCGTAATGATAGATTCAATATACTCCAAACCCTTTCATGATTTTTATGATATGGCATAAAAAGTAATTCTTTGTAATGACCTCGAAATGGTATAAAATTATTTCTTTGTCTGATAAAACAGCCCAAGACAGTGACTATAATCAAGAAAATTTGAGAATTTTAGCATTGCATTTTGTTTCAGCTGAAAAATCCAATTCTAAATTTCCTTAAATGAATTTAACATTAAAAAGTTATTAGTAGTTTAACTAATTTTAAATCAACTTTAAGAAATCTTTTACTCTTTCAATTAATGAGAATTATTTCGAATCCATTTAAAGAATCGCCACTTACACAGAGCATTATGATGATGACAAAACAGCAGAATCCAATTGAATTTTGCAGCTGGTCCTATATTGAATGTTAAACAAATTAATGGAATAGGTATGTATAGATCTTCACAAAATAAAACGGCATCTATAGCACTCTTCTGGAAAATAATTCCTGCTTAGGTGATGAAGACGGAGAAACGCCCCCATCCTGACGCACAAGTCATTCCAAGGAGGCCTGAGAATGTTGTCTAGTGACGAGGCACCAAGGCTCATTTCATCCATGTTCATGAAACCAAACCGTAACAATTTTAATGAATGGACCACTGAAACATGACATCAAAACAGGGAAGATTGCCTTTACCGTTGAATGAATGCAAATCCTGGGAGTACTAAATTATAAGATCACAAGCATACGCTGATTTTCTTCAATAATCACTTGAGACTTATAATAAATTAAATTGCAAAAATTACAATTCTTTTCCAACCGAAACGCAGATTAGCAATTAGATGAGTTGTAGCGGCGAACTTCACATACACTATAGATATAGAATAAATTAAAAGTGAATAAAGGCGGAGATAGATAAAATAAAATTGATTATATAGTAAAATTGACTTGAAAATAGTAAATCTGATTGAAAATAGCAAATTATCTTTGAAATGAAGCAATTTTAGTTTTAAGACTGAAGCTATAAGAAATTTCTTATGACAATTGTTGAAACTGTGAACGAGGGATTTGCAAGTAAGATTTTACTAAAACTCATAATCTAGATCTGTTAGTTAATTGGGATTCAAGAGAAAGTGACCTTTCTATCTATGCTCAGACACAAAATATTTGTGATCTTGAAATCATGCAGGTCTTTAATATTTAGTAATATTGATTTTCCTAAGAAGACTGAAAGTTGTATCAGAAATAAATGGTGAAGAGCTGTACCAACTAAATTCACTCATATATTTTAAACTGGTTTAATATTAGAGCTAATTTTATGCTAAATAAAATTATCATCTTAAAGAATAAAATCCAGTTATTCTAAAAATTTACTGGCTGTAATGATGCTCAAAACAAGTTTATTTTAAATTAGTTTCACAAATACCTTCTACGAAAATCGAGAATCAGCCTTCTCCCTCTAAAATAAAATAAAATCGAAAATGAGCTACATTAGGTTGGATCTTAATTTTTATTAAAATCATTTTAAATGTTTAACTACCCTATCTAATATTTCAATAAGATTCTCGACATTTTGTTCGGTACATCATGAAAGAGAATATTCCTGATACTAGGCTAATTTTTACTAGTAACCATTCTGAAAAGTGTACAATTATTTAATGAATTAACTGAAGCTTCTAGGGTTAATTTTTCAATTCTTCATAATAGAGTGAAACTAAGAATTATATAATTTCTTTTAAGCATAAAACTAGAAAGATAAATTGGTCTCAAGTGCATTTTAATTACTTATTTAGATTAATAATCTCTGATTAACTCGATAAATGAATCGTATCTTTTAATAAATGATTGTTAATTTTACACAGATAAATCTTTTTATATTTTCTATAAATAGCATTTTTATTAACAGGAAATGATAGAGGGAGGAATCACTATTTCATTGGAGCTTTTTAAATTAATAGAAAGAAGCTGTGTTTGATTTTTCACATATATAACGTTAGGTAAAGTAACTTCTTTCTATATAATTGAATTTATTTTTGTCTTAATATGATTCAGTAAGAGAAATGCAATAAGATATAACTCACATTTTAAAACACAATTTCTCCTGAAAAACATATCGATTATTTAAAGCCAATAAACTACAGTGAATTACAACTGTAAGATAGAGAGTAAGTAAGAATTTAATAATGTTAACAGCCACATTTAATCCACTGAATACATTTTACAAGTTATTTGAGAACATTTGTTGGTGCAAGAAAATATTCAACCGCATTTTCTAATAGGCAAACGAAGTTTGCAGATTTATTATGTAATGCAATAGTTTTCGCCTGTATGAATTTTATGTTAGTAGGCTGTTAGATCACCGGCAAAATCATCGAGGAGTGTAGCCAGGCTGTAAGGAGCGCATCTTTCTTGCTTTGATTAGGCCATAGAAAACTTTAACATCATTACCGTTTGAATGCTGGTGATCGTTTCAATTTGAATCGTCAAACCTTTACAAATTTCCTGACGCAGCAGAGTTATTTAAGCCACCATAAAGCGAACAAGAAAATCCAGTTCGATTATTACAACATCCGCTTCAAGTTCTGGTGGAATTGAGTGATTTTTATTTCAAAATTCTAAAAAGGCCTAGTGACAAACGATTCACACTGAACGAAGAGGATCTTGGCCCAAAGAGGTCTATATTTTGAGGACTCCGAAATCTTGCCTTTGTAGATAACTTTAAAAGCTGGGAAAATGTACAAAGTAGAGAGCAAAATGAGATTACATTTAATTTTTAAAAATCACTTAAAATAATTTAGTTTTCTATCTTTCATGACTATTGAACAGCCCACACTCAAATTTCTAATTGCTTGTAAAAAGTACTCAAGCATTTTGTGAATGAAAACAATGGAATAATATTTCACAACCCAGCATTAGTTTTTCACTATTTGTTTTTAATTTATGAAAGTTCGAAAACATGTATGATCACTTATTTAAGACTGGACCTCTATTCTAGAATGACTTTTACGTAATCTGAATTCTATTAGAAACCTAATTATAAAATGAGGCTCTGCTAACTAGATTTACCTTGTTAAGCTTTTACCTGTTACAAGATTACATCCTGCTATCCATGAAAATTAATAATGAAATAAGAATAGGTACATTACCGTATGCATACACAGATATTGATATATATATTGCTGCCTCATGAAATGAAAATTAGATGAATAAATTTGATTTATTATATTTAACTTGAATGAAGCAGTGTCATTCTTATAATGTTTTAAGGTATTCAAAACCACAACGGTGTGCTACAATGAGATCAACTAAAATTGGTTGTAGGTAATAGGAGTTAATTATTTCTGAGAAGAGAAAGAACTAGCACACTGCTACCTCTGCTCTGTTTGGTAAATTCTCTGAATACTTCAAGTAAATAATTCAGCTTTGGCTGAGGCTCTGATTTGAATCATCGAGACCACAACCCAACACAATGAGCCAGACTTAACGCCATAAACCAGTGATTCACTGAAATCTATTATAAAACTAGATAAAATGTCCTTTATAAGAATTCACTGAATAGAGATGAGTGTTGAATGATTTAATTTATCGTGATAAATTTTCAGTTATCCTTTCTCGTCGCGTGAGCTCTTTAAAGGTCCTTAAAAACGCTCATCTTCAATTAATAAGTCTTTATTTCAGGATATTTTATAAGATTATAGTATTTAAAATCAAAAGAAATTTAAAGGCCATTATTTGAAAATTCTACTGTTGTTCAATTTCTAAACTAGCATTCAAAAACAAAATTTAAAGACATTCTTAACTCAACCAGCCTCGCAGTGCCTATTCAAAGATATAACACAATCTCAAGTGGTTTATAAATGCAGCATGAAAATAATTATGATTTGCATGTTCGTTGTCACTTTATTCATTTGGCAATTTGAAGACGTCATCGTTCAAATGAAAATATTGCCTCCTAAATTCACTCTGTTTATTTGGCCTCAACCCTTGGAACAGAACTCTGTATTTTTACTTATTTAGAATAAATTTTGTATTGTTTTTAACCTTCAAGAGGTTTTAAATCTTCTCACACTTTAAAAGTATAGCAGGAAACAGTTAATAAGCCATTTAATTACTGCTGTGGTGGTTTGACCTAGACTTCCACTCAGACGGTTATCATTCTTGAGTAACAACCAAAGTAGTATAACTACTATTCAAAGTGAAAATTTCTTTGGATCCTTAATTGCTGAGACCTGCAAAATAAAGTTCTTCCTTCTGAATATTTCACGACCCATGCCTATTAGTGTATACATATCACAATTAATAAAGTTCAATGATTCTAATTTGTTCCATTTTCATTATTACGCTTGATTCCCAATATCTTGATTTAGTCATTTAATTAGATAATACATACAATAATTAATAATATTAAATTAAATTAATAAAATAAATACAGTTGAATTAAATGATAATGTTTAGACAATTCATGATGAATAAAAGAAAATAATAATTTAACTATTTAATGATTCTAAATTTTATGTTTATACACTATTTTGCATCCCTGAACGCCACTTTGAAGTCAAGAAACAAATATCGATAAAATGTTTTATTCCTCACTTATATCACCACACACACACAATAACACAATACCACATTAACACACATATACATATAAGAGAGATCCAACTGCCTACAAAAATCAGAAAGTACCAGAGTTGGTTTCCGGAATAAAACGAAATTTTGCTACACGTAAGTACCTGAGCCGCCGACGTAGCAGGTGATTATAAAATCAAATAAAATAAATCATTTCACTGCAGCATGTTTGATGGAGGTTTAGTACCTGTTGGGCCAAATTCTAGCATGAATGTATGATGTGATACTGTGAGAGCTGAGGTATTGTCCTGCATATAAGATGGTTCTGTTCCATATTTACAAACTGCCTTTAAACGAGCAGATCGAGTAGGCCAGGGAAGAGTGGAAATGTAGCGCAGGAAAGACTGAGAACCTTTGTTGAAGTGGTCGAGAGCATTGTCTTGTTGGAAAACTGCCTGAAGCCCCGCTCTGTGTAGATTACATGGGAAGGCGAAGAAAGCCACAGAACGTACCAGAATGATTTGCCAGGGTGCTGGGATCACATCAGTACAGGGTGACAGTGTGTCGAAGTAAGGCAAACCACCATCACATATAAGTTGTGGAAGGAGATGTGCCCCTGAACAGCGAAGGAGGATTGAGATGTTAATCCATTGGGGCTTCAACACAGCCACGATTACACCACTGCCCAAATTGAATCTGGTTCATCACAAAACGACATGATTCCATTCTGTCAGCCCAATCTTGAGCGTGACACCTCATCAAACGAGGTGATGATGAGGCAGTCAATGGCAGTACACGTAATGGGCGCCATGATAACAACTGTCCTTCATCCACAGTCAGTAGCGGAAAATGAACTGACACGAGGCCTGCAGTGAAGGTGCTGTCAAAGGATGGCAGACACACAAGACACATATGCGCGGCCAGGATGTGATTTAATTTTCTGACTATTAACATGGTTGACTGCACTCCTGAGCCTGCCTATGTGTAATATATCTCTTTTTCGTCCGCCGGGTCCCAACGCCTCCCTAACAGTTGGGGAACACAAAGGCTGTTTCACAGACTACTAATAGTCAGAGCTGACCGCCAGGGTTTCCACTCATCTCTGGCATGGATTCTTCCCTAAACCTGAAGCTGTTTATTACATTCCTGCATTCTACACCAAGTTACATCAAATGGCACATGATCTACACGACTTCCCAAGTGATCACAACCAAGTGAGGACAAACATAATGGGTGAGATTGGCCTGGGCAAAGAAAATAACCAGACATGGATCTTCAATAGTCAGGAAATGACATCGCTCTGTAATCTACGCCCAGTATCCTCTGTACGATATGACGATTGCCGGAAGTAAATACGAACAGTCAGTATGGTAAACCATTATTTCTGGCCACATTGATAATATACACAATGTCTTTTTCAGACGAGTTCTCCTGGTTCTGCGCAGTATCTGATGGGCTGCATGTCTGGAGGCTTGAGAGCATCCTGCCTGGCTGCCTGTTGTGACTGGATCGCAGAGGCCCTCTCATGACAGGTTTGGGAACGTACCAAGACGACACATTCTACAAGCCTGGGATTTGATGGTAATTTGGAACAATTGATCGGTATATTTCTGACATCTTGCCCAGTGGTTCTTCCCATTCAATTGTTGCCTTAGCTTCTTCAATCGAACATCAGATCGTCACCATTGAAAATATCCGACTGTGGTTTGCTGAGAGACTGCCCCATTAAACTCCTCTCCAGCTAATAGAGTGTTAGATGAAGGTTATAGACTCGAAACGAAATGGAATGAGTTTGTCAGTTTCTGTCATCCAAGCCCAGCGCGACTCATGCTAATAGGGTGTGATGCCTGCGCCCGAAGGTTTATTTTTGATACTTTATTCTTGGAATGTATACCTGCACTGATTGATGCCATTTCTATGAAGGAATATTACGCCACCACGGCATAGTTTCGGCAGACGAGACGATGTCCTAAGGTTATATGGTGAGGTCACAAGAGAATCAGAATTTAATATGCGGATATGAACTTAAAGAATGATTTGATTTCAAAATGGAGTTCTGAATTATATCTGCCTCCTACTAAACTGTTTGCAATTTATTCATTTTGGCTTCAGTGCTTACATTGCTTATGTGAAATAAAGATTTTTGTATTTTTCTTCCTGAGTTAAGAAATTTAATGGTCAATAGTTTATATATAACATTTAAGATGAGAACAATCTAATAAGACACTTAGCTTTAACATATAAAATTTAAGATATCAGGAAATGGGTTGAAATTTAGAGTCAAAATACAGTGAATATACTTACATGAACAACCATCTATTCTTCAAAATTGACTTATCTATAGCATTAAATGGTCCTTCTAAGCTCGAGATAAAAATATTGATAGGCTTAATAACATTTTTGAAAAATGTCTCACCATGTTTCAGTCCTTACGAGATGAATCTCAGGCAAATTAAGCCATATCTCAAATTGTTATAAAAGATTAAATAATTTAATGAACATATTAGGAAAACTAAAACCAAATCGACAATCTTATTAAGAAAACTACAATAAAAGTTCTGGTGGAAAATGAACGAAAGAAAAATCAATCAACAAAAGCATTAAGGTGCCCTCACAAAATCTGACTAACATTTTCTCATCTATTTGTTTTGGAGTATAAATGCTACAACTCTGATACTGGAAAAGTGCAGTGAATTAACATTGAAAATTAAACGAAATGTTCTTCGATCGATAAAGTCAACATACAATCTTGGTTGCACATCGCTTATCCTCTAGGCGGACAAAGTGCACTGAATCAGCAACTTTGAAATCATGAAACCTTTCTTCAGCACCTGATTGGGATGCAAAGACCTCCACTCATGGGTTAATGAGCAAGTTTTTGCAATTACATCTATCAAGAGTAATTTTAAAGATTTATAAATTATAGAGATAATTATATTCAAATAGATGGCAGTTTTGGTTCCGCAATTTATGTTAAAATGGGTGATTGGGCTGAACTCAGCACCATATCCTGAGGAGTTTTAAAATGACTTTCAGAGAACCTGGCACACTTGAGAAGGCACCACATTTGAACGAATGTATGGAAAAAGAGATGAGCAGTCTCTTTATTACAACAATTGTGTCACAGACAAGTGACTTTAATTTAGTTGTCTGTCAAAACTCTTTACGAGAAAATGGCCTTAAATGGTTTTAACTTTGAAAAAGTTATTAATAAGAATACTAGTTGGGGCCAAGAGATTTTGCAGTAAAACAACAAACACAGAATCAACACCATTGCTTAAAAATATGGTTTTGTGTGGGCAGATGATTGATCCCATCCACCCACCCATCCATCCAACCCATCCAGATACTGATCTGTCCTTCATCCATCCACCCAAACCCAACACCCAACACCTCCATCGTCCACCAACCCACTTAAAACTCAACCCAACCCAACCATATTTCAAGATATTCAGGTTTGATTCACACTTTAATTTACTTCACGTCTTATAAAGGAAAATCGACTTCAATTTACTCTTAATACATAAAATTAAAAGTTTTTGACGCTTTATTTTCCAATTCTTTTATGAGAACATTTGAAAAATATTAGAACTTCAAAAATAGTGTTTCTCCAGCTTATAGTTAAAAATTATCATCCTTTATTCTAAATTTAAATCATCGCAAGTTAGTAAAATTGGGCCTTACGAGAATCGGTAATGGTTTCCTGAAACCGATGTGTCACAGGAAGCCAGGGATCAATTGTTCGAAACCGACTGTTTGTGGGGATTGATTTTAATCTTTCATAGTAATATAGTGACATTTATTAATCTCCTAGTGTTGGACCTGTAAATAAAACTGACAAAATATATTTTACACTTATTCTTTAATAACATGGTATCAATTAGTAACGGATATGCGGGGAACCTGGGATGATCTTCCTTTTATACCCGCTATCCTGGTGATCTGGGGTAAATTAAAAACCATTATACCGAGAGGAAGCTCAAAATAGATTTGAAAATTCTGAATTGTGCGCTTTTCTGATGAGTAACGAGGAGAAAAGAGAAATTTCGAGAAATGTAGTTGGGTGGTTTTCAAATTATTTTTATGGCTCTAAAACCTTCAATGCTGATCGCTGAAGCGTGTATAAAAGCTTACAATTTACTCAGGCTAAGGAAGATATTTGAATATTTGCTTTATCACCTCTCATTTCTTTGAACCCAGACTTCCAGTCTCCTATGGGTTTTTGTTAAAATTGTTTCCATGACGACAACTATTTTATTTGAAAAACTATGTTCAAACCGTAATTTCCTTATTTTCGCCTGGCCAAGGGAACAGAATTGCTATCGTCTGTAGTCACACTAAAGACACTGAATAATAGAGGATGTATCCAGGGGGCA
>BMAW01073387.1:248339-267466 GCA_019974015.1 Nephila pilipes
AAGAGACATATGCAAACCCAAAATTTTTTCTGGAATTTGAAGCACGTTTAAGGATGTTAAATTTATTACAGATGTTGTTAACTTTAAAAAAATGAACTTATTTTTCTCCTTAAGGTTAAATTTTTTCATCAATAAGACAAAAAATTATTCCATCTGAGTGCCATTTCCTGAGAAAGAAACAGAAAAGTCTTTGCTGCCTCCGAAATGCTCTTCTGGGTCAGTGTTTAAACACGGAGATGAGAGTGTATCCCTATAGAAGATATCCTTCCCCAAACTTAACAAGAGTACAATGTGGATATTTTCCACAATACCCATAAGCTTTTAAAAAAAAAACTGTCGCCTTTGCCTATTACACCACTGCTGAGAGATCGTTTTTTGTTATTAAATAACCAAAAAATTACTTAAGAAACAGTACCTCTGAAACGCTGCTTGTTATACATATATAAAAATGTATCTAGATGAGGAAAAAAATCTTACATAATTTGCAAAAACAAAAACGATGAATAAATATTACTTTGAAAAAACTAATATGTAAAAAAATAATTTCCATTTCATTAAACTCGCACCTCTTTAACTATTTTTTGAATTGTGATCGTTTTTTTATTTCAATCATGAAATTATTTTTATTAGTTTCTCAATCATTTCGGATTTCATCGATTCTGGTTAGTAGCATTTTTGTTCTCGTGATACCTTTATTACTTTTCTTAAATGATATTTGTTTTTGTAACTTGATAAAAATTATATCAATCCTTGTACATTTTTAAACAGGAGAAATAAGATTGATATAGCATGTACTATAATTTTTACCAGGAAATAATTATAAACTAAAGAAATTGCTTCTTTGATGGCAATGACAATATGCACCCCTCAAAATTAATTTCTGTGTACGCTACAGTTATCATGAGTTTACTCCAAAATCAGCCGTAACAAGTATTATAAAAAAAAAAAAAAAATTAAAGTCAATTCCTACTTAGGTCAACAAAGAAATTTTTTATTTTAATTACTTTTTATTAAATAATTACAATTAATATAAATATGTATATACATATGGCAGAATCACAATATTAAGTGGCAAAAGGAAATTTTTTTCCAGCAATCTACACGCTTCGTCACTGACGGTATTTATTCCTAAATTTACATCCTAATAAATGTTTTATATAAGAGAATTTTTTTTCACCCATATAAAACTAAAATTAATTATTTGAAATCAAATTTTAAAAAATTTATGCTTCGACGAGATTCGATCCGAAGGCATGAAGATTCTACGCCGACTCTCGACCAACTTTGCCATTGCAAGACAAACGACATAGTAGAAGCATTGGCTTGTTTCTTAATTCATCTGGTAAATTAAATGGTTAGAATGCAGTTTAGCCCAACTACCCTTGGCGACAGGAATTATTTGTCGGTATTTTGCCAAATGTGGATACCCTGATCCGCTTCGCAGATTAACGTTCAGCTAAAAAAAATCGCCAAGTTTGGCATTTTTTGAAATAGCGCCAAGTGGTTGGGCTAAACTACATTTTCACCAATTAAGTTTAATTAAGTGAATTAATATTTGAAAAAACTGTATTAATATCATCCACTACAAGTTTAAAAAAACAAACAAAAGTGTCATCCACTACAAGTTTAAAACAATGTATTTGAACTTGAGTAGATGAATAAAAAGAATTTTATTAACGATTGAAAATTTAAACAAGATATATATAGAGAGAGTGTGAGCTAATAGTAGGAATTTAAAAATTAACCTATATGAGTTATGTTTTAATTATAATGCTTATTTTCTGATCTTTTTTTCTTATCTTTTGATGCACACATTTATCAGATATTATTCACTAGAAAATGAGAATTGTAGATTGATATCCCTCACCTATTTTATTAACATTGAACCTCGATAGATTTAACATGCATCAGCCAGCTACACTACTGGTCTTTAGAAGCATTAGGATTCAAACCCACGACTCGACAGAAATAACCAAAGTATCTGAATACAAAATACGTTATGAATTCCCAGGTTTATATCTGAAACTACAGACTGTCTTATTTTTCAAAGGAATTAGTTTAAAAAAATTAAATTAACTTTAGTAAGTCCAGCATTTGCTATCATTTCCTATGAAGGAATTAGCAACGAAACCA
This sequence comes from Nephila pilipes, assembly GCA_019974015.1. Classification (NCBI taxonomy): domain Eukaryota; kingdom Metazoa; phylum Arthropoda; class Arachnida; order Araneae; family Nephilidae; genus Nephila; species Nephila pilipes. Next base: position 250,473 of record BMAW01073387.1, read on the forward strand.
ACTTTTTTGCATACATACTGAATCTCCAGAGGCCTAATATAAAACACTGCAATCCCTTCTCGGCGTGGGAAATTCACCCGAGTAATAAAAATAATAATTCAACTAAAAAATTCTGAATGATAAATACAAGAATTTATGATGAGAAAGTACGAAACAATTATCGTAGGTAAAAAAAAAAATCTGCTCTATTATCGAATTCATTCGTTTTTTAGAATAAAGCATTAATCCGGTGTTATATGTCAGCATAAACATTTTCAAGGTCGATAAATGAATCAAAAACTAAAGATTTATTGTGTTTGAATGTTAGTAAGAGTTTAATAATACACGCACACACATTCCTTGAAGCTCAGAGTAGTACTAACACATCAATCAATAACTCCCGAGACTAACATTGAAAACAACATTTTTTTTGCAAATTTTTTTTTATTCATCAACATAACACCTTTTGTTAATCACCTTTTAGGGTGATACAATCGTTCAAACGCTTTTCCAAATCTTTTTTTTTTTTTTCCGCAAGAAATCTTTTTTGTTGCGAGTAAATAGCGATAAACAGCTTTCTGAATCATCGACTCGTTGTTGTTTTTGTTCCATCGAAAGCAATCGCGGCACCCACTTGGAAAAAACCATTTTCATGCTCAATTTTTCATGAAGGATAGTTAATACACTTCCATATGATATCTGTGTCATCTCAGCAATCTCACGGAGCTTCACTTTACGATCTTTCATTATAATTTTTGTCACTTCACTCACATTTTCCGGTGTAACGGCTTCCACAGGTCTACCCGAGCGTTCCGCGTCATTTGTGTCGGTACGACCACGTTTAAACTCGGCAAACCACCGACAAATCGTTGCTTTTGATGGACAAGAGTCCGGGTAACATTTTTCAATCCATTGTTTCGCTTGCACGGTGTTTTTACCCATTAAAAAACAATGTTTTATCAGAACACGAAACTCGGTTTTTTCCATTTTTTAAACAAACTACAAAACGACTTTACTCCAACCTCGATAACTCAGCTGTTTCTGGTCCGATCGACTTAAAATTTTGACACGTTTCAAGCAAAGGTTAGTACTCTAGAAAGACCTGGTTACTGGTTTACTACGAGCGCCATCTCTGGGTTAGTCTCGGGAGTTATTGATTGATGTGTTATATGCATTTATCTGATATGATTACGCGATGAATAATGAGTTATGTTTATCAGTTATTCAAATAAATACCACTGGAGTCAATAAAGTTACATGATGGATGAGAAAAAGTAATTCTCATTGATTCATAAAATATTTATCTTTTCAAGTTTTTTTTTTTTTTTTTTTTTTTTTTTTTTTGTTTTTTTAAAAAAAAAAAAAGGAGAAAAATTATTTAAAAATACTAAATAAATGTTAATAAAACATGTACATGGCATGTACTAAAGTATGAGCATTTAAAATACGAAGGTCGTTCAATAAGTCCTTAGAAATTCCAAGAGATGGTGCTCGCAGCATCGAAAATGGCTTGTTTTTTGTAAGCATCATGACTCGATAGAGAGCTGTCTTTAGTCTCAGATATTCGTATTCGTGATCATGACGCCTTTCACATTAAAAAAACTCTTCGTCATAACTTTTCCGAGCAATGAGATCAACCTCGCCTTCTTTGGAAGCAACGCAACATTTTGATTTTTGTTTGATTTCTGCTGCATAATGCTGAATTTAGGTCTCACCTACGGTGACAACTCGACGCGGCAGCAATCAAATTAGATTTAGCAGCAAATGACTATCAAACCAGCTTATGAATCAGTTTCAAATTCGTTTCCGCTTCGTTTAACAGATGACAGCACCCCTATGGTAACAACAATTTACCTTAATGATTATCTTGATGTAAAATGAATTTAATCTGTCTTCAAAACTTTTTGAGCCACTCTCGTACAGAATGGGACCCACATGATGAGTTCTGAACAATGAAAGTGAGAATGTAGTTGAGCAGCCATTTGCCTTAGATGAGGCATGTGAGAATTTCAGATACATTGGTGAGTGATTTGTTTTGCTTTATAAAGGTATTAATTTATAAAGCAAAACAAATCACTTCGCTTTATAAATTTCAATCTAATTTTTTTTTTGTATCTGTCCTATAAGACAACCCTGGTTTTGGGGGCTTTTTTATGATTCAGTTATCGTCTTATATGCGGAAATATACGATATATTTCAGAACACGAAACTTGCATCACTTTATTTCTTCTTTTATTATATTTAACTATTTAACTCTCTTTGTTACACACACACACACACACACATATATATATATATATATATATATATATATATATATATATATAAGTAAGCTCACACTGTAATAATGACTGTACCGTCTTAAGGTCTTAAGCCAAGGAAGTGAGCGATAAATTGTTTTTGTATCGGCAGATATGTATAATTAGCCACCCAAAAGGCTGTTGTTTTAGGCGGGGCGTTTTGGCGTACCAGATCACTTTTCAATTTTGTATCGACTGCTTGAATTGTAATTACATTTAGCTTAAATATATTCAATTTAATAGTTTATTGTTTGCTTTAATTTTAATTACATTTATCTTAAACATATTCAATTTTATAATTTATTTTTCCCTTTAATTTTAATATCGGAAAGTTTACTATTATCCATTTTTCGGTATTTCATTGCTTATTTTAATTCTTATATTTAATTGAGTAATTTAAAAATAATTGCAAAAAAAAGCCCATTTTAGGTGGCTAAATCTGTTCTTTGCAAAACTTTGCATAGAACATTTTTTATTAATTTTATCTTATTTTGCTCGTGTTTAGCGGAAGCTACTAAATTTCGAATGTTAATGAAAATGAAACAATTATTTCAAAGAAATGTTTATTAAAACGTTTTCAAGCATCAATAACTTATATAATATCTATCCGATCATATTTATCAGAAATCCTACCAATATGAACGAAATAATCGGTAGTTAAATTAAAAATGACATTTTTTTAAAATTGATATCAGATATATTTCAATGTTTTAACTTTTCTAAGACAAAATATTTATCGAATACAAGTATCCAATTACAATATAGATATTGTAAGACTATTTCATTTAATAGTTGTTATTTATACAGTAACATTCAACGAGTTTTGTATTCAAATTATTACTAGAGTTTTATATTAATTCAATGTTTTTGATTTATTATTGACAAAAACCGTAACACATACAAAAAATTATTTTTCATTATTGGGAGAGCAGAATGTACTTCACTTAACAATTTGTTACTCTTTTAATTTTCTTGTGTTCTGAACCATATTTTAAAATTTCTATTAAACATCTGGCTGTGTGTGGAGGACTTTCGAATTGTTATTTAAATACCCTTATAACTTATATTGAAAATAACGCGATTTCACTAGTTCTGTTTATTCTGAGGCCTACTTACTAATCTTCTTTTAATAAATGCGTATTTAATGGTTGGCTTATTCTATGTAACAAAAAAAAAAAAAAAAAAAGACAGTAAAAAGAAATTATTTTGGTCTTGCAATTCATTTTATTGTAAGCCAAATAACAGCATTAAACATTTTTGAGTTACATTTAATTTTTTTATTAACATGTTGCAATGTGCTTGAGTTTAGTTTTTTTTTTTTTTTAAATTAATTTTTTTTTGTTTTAAAAAATTTTTTTGTATTTTCAACAAATTAATACTTTTTTTTAGAAAAAAATTAATTTATTCGCATATATCACTTAATTTTTTTTTTTTTTAATAATTATAAATGAATACTCTTCTAATAATAATGACTTTTGACAATCTAGTCTTTGAGATTCGTCCCGAAAAATTGTTAGGATTTGGATTTGCTTAATGATTGAAGTCGTGCTAGAGCTTTGTAAAATTTTTGTTGAGATATGTTGTAATTTTGAACCAAAGTCACGTCATCCTCTTATTCTTTGAGCTTCTACGTCACACTACGTGACCATTCTTCGAGACCCAATTGAACTCAATTTATAGCGTTGTTTATAATTCTGTACAATATTACAGAATTACGTTGTATTCTTTGATATAATATAAGATCTAAGTTTTGAGTATTAAAAAAGTGTCTGAACGAAGTTTTAACAGTATTGTTTCTCATTTATTAATTGTTTTAAAAATATTAACATAAAATATTAGTAATTCTTAATCTCTTACATACGACGAACACCTTTTATGTATCTTCTCCACTTGGATGCCTTTAAAGACCCAATCCGTGTAGATGTCATTAAATCTGTCGAGGCTTAAAGTCCTCTCAAGGATGTGGTATGGAAGCTACTACAGGGGGTGTCAGCACAGGTTTCGTCCTGGTCACTTGATCGGGTTGAAAATTACTAGGTCCGTAGCCAGTAGTCATCGTGTCGCTTTTAGTGTAACGTTAATAAAAGCCGAACAATCAATCTCTATATATGGTAGCAATAGCAACAACTAATAATTTGTGTTGAGATATAATTGCGCTGACGCACAAAATAATATGGTATGTCTTTGCTTCTCAATTTTTTTTCTTAAATTCTTTAACTTTCTCTTTTTGGATATTGCGGCCCAAAAATAAAAATACATGTAAACTGAAGAATATTGGCTGTATGTATTTGTATTTATTTGCTGTGTATATGCAAATAAATATTAGCACATTTCTTAAAGCAGCATATCTTGAAACTGAAATTTGTAATTTTTTTTTTTAATATCGCACTTGTGGAAACAACATGAGAGGTTTTGATGATGGACCTCGGAATTCTGAATACCAGTCAATGAGCGTGAGGTACCGGCTCAGCGTTATCTTCGTTACTTAACCGTGATTTGAGATTACATTTGTCGCCAATGGCTTTCGTGTTGCTTTAAAGTGTGACGCTAATAACATAATCCTTCAGTCTTTAACATGATTTTATTTTCGAAATAAATATATATTCTATTCATATATTTTACTAAAATATTTATCAAGTTTGTTTCGCATAAAAAACATCACACTAGTTTCTCAGTCTCGTCATGAGATTGGAAAAAATAAAAGATTGGACGATGAAGTGACATAGCATAGACCTATGAAAAATACCGTAATCCTTCAACGGATAATTGGTTCCACCCAAAACAAAGAATAAATGGAACCATGAACGAAATGAAAATGTATCTTTTTTTTTTAAATTCATATCAATATTTACTCATCTCACGAATTTTTTATCCCTCAACAAATGTTCTCTACACAACTGAAATGTATTACATTTTTACTCATGTCATCGCTTAATGATCTCACAAGTTTCTTATCCCTTAGTAAAAGTTCACTAGATAAATGAAAATAAGTTAAAGCGATTGTGTAATAATTTACACCGAAGAATCCCTCAATTTGTGTTTTCACACAACAGTGATATCTGAATTCTTGTAACTTAAGCTCCTTATAGTAAATTGGCATAAATGGAGGAATTACTGTAATAATGCATAATACTGTGTATAAATGGAACCGTGAATGAATTGAAAATGTATTACATTTTTACTCATGTCATCGCTTAATGATCTCACAAGTTTCTTATCCCTTAATAAAAGTTCACTAGATAAATGAAAATAAGTTAAAGTGATTGTGTAATAATATACACTAAGGAATTCTCCAGTTTGTGTTTTCAAATAACGGTATGGCTCAAGCTAGGTACAGTAAATCCACGTAAATGGAAGTAATTCTGTATTCAAGAACTCAACTTTAATTGTTACATCAGACATTATTACCTCTTCGTATGTATGAAATTCTAGAAAAACCCTCTTTGTATAATTTCTAGTTATATACCTCACCAAGTAAAAAATTTATAAAACAAGAAAAAAAGTATGAATATTATGATCGATGATAATAGTCGGGAAAGAAAAAGAGAAAATTATGTGGCTCAAACGGAAGAGAATATTAAAACTCTTAAACAACTTCCGCTTTGCTTAATGTTGTGTGACATAAAACATAACAACTGGTTATAATCCAATCATAACAAAATAAAGATAGTATCACGAAAAAAAAATAGTGCCACGAAATATCATCGTTGTTTTTGAAGATCATAGCCTTGTGCCTCCCGAAAATATAACAAAATCAAAAACTGTTCTCGAGAAATTACAAAAAACATTTCTATCAAATGTATCGAGTTGGTGTAAATATGTTTTTAAAGGTATTGAAATTCATCAAATGCAACAAAAATTCACACGTTTGGTGACTATATTTAGGACTGCGAATGTGTGTCAGAAAACAGTCCTTCGATAAAGATTAATTCATGCTTCAAAATAAAAATACATTAAATAAACTCTATAACAAAAAAAAAAAAAAAAAAAAACCTACACACCAAGAAGGAGTTGCCCGATTGTAATGAAATTTCGTATGCAAAGACATTTTGACCGAACATGTTAATGATTAAAATTTGGTGTCCAATGAATTAATAGCTGGAGCTACAGTGCATTGGAACTGCGCACTCAGCAGGTATATGTAAGAAACGATTCTCAATCGGATGGTCAAATTTTCTGTTGCATTGCGATTAAGGATACCTTTCAACGACTGAAAAAAATGCTTCACCACAGGATTCGAGCTCATTACGAGCTACTGTTACAGTTTGAAAGAGGTCGTATCATTGGATTGAAAGAGGCAGCCTGGCCAAATCGGAGAATCGCTCGTCATACGGGTAGAAGGGAAGCGGCGATTAGAAGATGCTGGTAAGAATAGGTGGACAGGGGCAGATTTCAGCGCCATGATGGTAGCGGTCGACCTAAGGCCACAGTAGATCGGCAGGATAGATGGATTGTCAGATCAACTGTCGCAGTTCCTGATTCCTCGTTATTAACCATCAGACGTGCGACCCGCACACGAGTGTCCATCTTCAACCTTGTGACATTGGGCTATTCGCGGTTTCTCTTCACTAACCTTGGGGACTTTTCAATTGAGATTGATTGCTTTCGCTAAACAACCTTTGCCCAACCAAAAATGAAACGTGATGAAGAATGTAATATGCAAAGCAGTTAGGAATGAAGTGAAGCGGTTAAATTAAGAAGTATATAAACTCCATCTGAAGGAGTAGAGAAAGAGAGGAGAAGGAGGATCAGAGAGGCGTTGCAACGAGAGGAGGTGGAATCTAAATGCTATAGTATTGGAAAGCTGATTTAAGGATTAGAGTTGAGGTCCGAGTGTAAACCACTCGGGTTGAGAATTGTTCTAGTGTTTTCAACAGTTGTTCCAGATTCAGACTTACAGTCGGTAAGAAGCTGTTAGATTATTATTGGTGGGTTGAATTAAAATGATAATAAACTTAACTTGGAGAGCTATATTAGTATTGTCTTAGTGGATATATATTAATAAATGTTGAAAGCTGTTTTGGTGGTTCTGTAATTATTGGTGTCGTATTGTTTAATATTAGATATTAGTGATGGCACAAGATAACATCCGAGGTAATCGGATGTTACAACCTCTTCTCCGCTATCTTGAAAACGCTTAAATCACTCAAACACACATGCACGCGATAAACATGCATCGCCATTCACATCTTTCAATAAATTTTAAGATTTAGTGGCGATTTTTCCAAATTTCATGGGAAATCTCGAAAGTAGTTAAGCATGAACACTAATGCGAACGAATACTACGTCTATACGGATTTGTTTACAAAAGCGAGAGGCACTGCATTCGAAAGAGAAGGCTTCAAGTTAAACGACTGGCGTTTGGAGCATGCGTACTTCTTCTGTAGCAATGTCAATCTCGTTATTTAATAGCCACACCACGAATGATTATTATAAGTATCCGGTTACATAAACACCAGAAAGAGAGAAATAAAAATAATTATTACAACCTATTATAATTGGTTTCTAGAACATTGGAGCGTGTTATTGATACAAAGCTTTGACCATATCGATAATATTTCTGGATTTGGTAAAACAACACAGACTTAAGATACAGAGTTAATAAATGAAAACCTCATCATATGACAAACTGAAAGAACAACACAGTCAAATAAAATATGTCATTTAAATTTAAAGATAGTTTGTGACGTTGGGCTATTCGCGATTTTCTCTTCACTAACCGCGAGGATATTTATCGAGTTTAATTGCATAAAATTTCATTTTTTCCCAACCAAAATGAAATATGATTAGGTAAATTAGATGAAGACAGAAATGAAGGGATTTAGATGTCATGATATGCAATTAATGGAAAAGGGAGAGAGATTGAAGATAAAGATTGTCAGCCCAAGCATTGTTACTGAGTTTATTAGGTTAATTTTATGGAATTGCATTAAACTCCACTAACAGTATTAAACAACGTAGTTACGGTCAAAGACAGTTATGAAATCAACAACACGTCGATTGGTAAGATAATTCTTATTTAAATCATACATTTAGACTGTAAGTTAAGGTGGAATTCTAGAGAGAGCAATGAGGTAACCCCTACAACCTGCGTGGTAGAAAGTTCCAAAGAAACGAGTGTTTCCCTCGCGTTATTCTTCCTCGAGGATTTTCCCCGACTGCGAGTCAATGCCCGAATGAGGTACACTCCACTCCTTTGTAAGTTATCTCTAGATTTCTAATTAGATTCACTATTTATTAATTGAAGAGATTTTAACAAGTTTACCAATGAACGATATATTGCAAATTTATGGATAGACAGGCAGTTTAAATTTTTGAGGTTATCTGCAGTAGTTAATTAACGCATCTAGTAATTTTTGGCCTTTATATTAATTTTAATCGTAATTTCCCGCTGCATTATCGCACCCTACGATAAATTACGTTTCATTTCTAGGAAGAGTGGAGACTAGGGAACATTTATTGAGACAAATCGCATAAAATAACAATTTTTTCTGTACCAAAATAAAACGTAATTAAATAAATTAGATGAAGATAGAAATGAAGTGAAGTGATTCCAGTGTAACGATATAAATTGTATGTAATTAATGGAAAAAGAGAGGGATAAAGGATAAGTATTGTCAATCCCAGCAATGTTACTGAGCTTATTATGTTAGTTTTGTGGATTGAACTGAATTCTACTAACAGCATCAATCTACATGGTTACTGTCAAAGATATTTGTGAAATCAGCAACCCATGGATTGGTAAGATTTTTTTTAAAATCATAAATTAGGACTGTGAGTTTGGGTGGAATTCTAGAAAGAGAATGACCTTGGATACTCTGCATTGATAATAAATAATTTCATTCGTTTAGTCTTGGATTCTCTCAATTAGCGTATTGTAGCTAGTGTTTAATATATTAAATTAAGATATGGCGCAAGAGCCGAATAATGACGCACTAACGCCACAAGGTGAAATATGTAAAACCATCAAAATGTATGTTATCGACACTAATTTACCATATATTAAGATGTGAGAGAGTGAGTGAATGTAAATTTTATTGGCGCAAGAGCCAGATATGGCTATGCTGCGCCAAACAAGATTAAACTGTGGTCTAGACGTGAAGTTGAAAAAAAGGTAAAAATGGTCGACAAGAAGGAGGGTCGAAAATAGAGAAGGATCGCTAGGGTATCCCGGAAGTGCGTCACCCGTGTTTACCAAAGACAGTAAACCCCATGGGAAAGAAAAAGATCGCTAAGGTGCCATATATTAAGATATGATTAAAAGAATGTAGAATGTTTCACTTATTAATAGGCTGTGTAAATATGACAGTAATTCAAAATAATAAGAGCATTAAAACTACAATTAATCAGTGCAGTAACAGTAGTTTACACGGACATTCCCAACTTGAATTTTAATGAAAACAAATGAAAGGATAATCCCACGCATGCCAGTGAAAATAAAAATAAGAATAATAAAGTAAATATAAGGTAACAAATAATATTATAACTCAATAAGACCATATATTTTCTAAAAGTAAGACATATGAGATGCATTAACATGAAACCTTCACATATTCAATTGAGTTCAGATTTACTTGTATCATTGAGAACATATATAACTTCTACTATTGATGAACAATAAATTTTAAAAAAATTGATGAGTTGTTAACTGATAGATATGGCTCTTTCACTGCTTAAATATTTAAAGGATTTCTTATAAACTATAACATTTAATATTTACTTGCCACTTTTTAAGTTCCTCAGACTAATGGGAACGTGAAAATAGTCAATCAGTCTCTTGTTTCTAGATTAAGATGTAAAGTAAATACAGATGCTTCTTCTTCCAAAATACCTTGTACTAAAATTCTAATAAATGTAATTGATGAATATAATAAAATTCCTAATTCTGTAACTAAATATTCTCCTCCATATTTAATGTTTGGTACTTTATCTTTTATATCTCCTGTAGAACATGATTTCACTATAATCCAGTTGAAGAAGCACGTAAATTAGCATAAGAACATACTATTGAAGATGATAAGAAAAAATAAAATTCATAATGATGTAAGATTTGTTGATGCAAAATTTAAACATTGTGCCATTGTACTTTATGAAGAATTTCATTATCCAAACACACATAAATTAATCCATTTAGTGGTTCTCACAAAATTTTAAATAAACATTGTGATGTAACTTAAGGAATTGATCGACCAAATGCGCTAATTAAAAAAAAAAAGCTGAAATGTCCCATTTTTTCAGATTACAACTATATTTTCTACAACAAAACATGAGGTTATCCTACGAGTACTAGGGTTAAGAACTCAACTTGTCTCTAATCTGGCTGGTCCCGACAAAAGGCAAATTGTTGAAGTGCAAGGTACGTGAAGATGTTCATTGAATTTCAAAATGATGTAACCATACAGTGTTTTCGAGCTTAGAGACTTACATGAATTTCTTTTACTTATGGTCTCTATCCATCTTTGATAGGGAGTATGGGTAAAAAAAGAAAGCGACCTTTACCATAGGCGTTATCCAAATATTAATTTTCCGTTGTTAATACACCTGTACATTTATTTATTTATTTTGTATTTTTGAATAAATGCACCACTAGTTAATATTTTCTGCAGTTCACACATAATATATAAACACCATTTTATTCCCATTAAATATTATATTTTATATTAAATGTGAATTACATGTATTTTCAATATATTATTTAGTTTTGTATAATTATATATTAATCACAACTCCTTGATTACAGACTTTAAGAAAAGAAAAAGAAGTCAAAATGATCATTTTGGTGTAATTAAGTTATATATTTTTGTAAATTATTTTTAATATATATTATGCATGTAAACCTTCCTTTGAATGTGAATTACATGCCATTTAAATAATACGTTTGTGAAACTATTGCTCTAACTAAATTAATTTTTCGATCTCACAAACTAAATCTCTTTATAGAGCTGATCCACACTGGGAAGGACCACCAGAGGCCCAGTTTTGCAGAGGGGAGAAATTGTGATTGACCTGTAAAATTATCTTTTCTTTGTTTTAACTGTCTTTTACTTCCGTATTAAAATATATTTTAGCTCTTTGTTCAAATCTATCTACAAACCAACTTCTTGCATTTTAGCTGTAGCTTTCACCTTCGCTTTGCAAAATTGACTGGAGTGGGTTCACTTTCCAGAGTCTCAGTCATTATAAAAGCTGATTCAATTTTTGTCCAGCTTCCTTTTTCCGCCATTAATGCTACGTCCATACCTCCTTTCCGCAACTCTGCGTTTTTGTTAACTGACCGCTGTTTCTATAGTAATAAAATGAATGAGCTACAATAAAACGCTAGAAATTTGACCAATGGACGGCTTCTATTTTTTAAAAACTGAACTGAGAAGTATACACTGTAGATGACTTCACACACACAAACACATGTATGTATATATATATATATATATATATATATATATATATATATGGGAATTGTCCCGCAGCACTACAGCAGCGCCACCTTCAACTGAGATTAGAGGGTTAGATCTCGAGGTGTAAGCACGCAGAAAGGCGTGTCCGTCTTTTTCTTTAATTTTTCATATGTAAATAACTTATATCTTATCTTAAAATGAGCGTGGTTCTTGACGATATACCGACGCCAACCTCCACAATCGGGGCTCGGCAAATGAACCACTGTTTAAAGTTAAATTAAAATTTAAAATGAAATATTACAACTAGAACGCGAACAGGCTGACGCCCAAAAAATGGACGCTAGTGTGCAGACTACGTTGGAAGTAATTTTGTCTGAGTACAGACGGTACTCGAAAGTTTAGGACTTGTAAGTGTAAGGGCAGACGGCACTTACAATCACTACCAAGTTACGAAAAATCGAGAATTTTGAAGTGCAGACGGCACTTGCTAAATACATTTTTTGTTCCTGTTGGGCCACCATTCCGTTGGACTTGTTGCAGAATTAAGAAAAATCAACGCTAAAAGAGTACTAACAGACGGTTTACGTTTTTTTACTTAATTGGATATACCATTGTTGGATATACCACTGCTGAAAAGAGGGGTATATCCAACTCTCAACTCTTCTCCTCTCTTTACCTTTCAATTTATATATGAAAATAAGTTTTATTCCGTGACTGTGCTACTCGAACTATATAAAGATGATCACCCTTCATGATATTCCTGTTGTGTCAAATTTTCTTAAAAGAGGAAATATTGAAACAATTAAGTTGTTAAACAGTATATTATTTAACGATGCATTTGATCGTAATTCAAGAAAAAAGTTGAGAAGTTTTTCCTCATTTTCCAATGATTTCTATATCGAAGATCGTAAGAAATTAATATTCGACTCTTTTTCTATAAACGATTTAGTTTGTGTATTATAAATGTGTTAGGTCTGGATACTAACGGTTGTAAAGAACTCCTTAATAGACTTTTTCAATCTTTATCGAATCTAAATGAATTGCAAGCTTTAAACTGTAAATCGCTAAACAGCGACTCTGAAATTTCTGATGACGAAGCAGAAAAAAGTCCCACTTCATTCTTTCCCCCTTCTGTAATGTCTCCGGCTTTGAATCATAACATGTCTGCTAATATTTTCGACCCAACCCTTTATTTTGTTTTGAAAGATCTCGGAAATTCACATCTAAAGTTTACTGGTTCTGATACATATGATATAAAGTGTTTTATTCAAGACTGTGAGGAATCCTTTCTTTTTTCCCCATCGTTGAATGAACAGCAAAAAATAATATTCGCTAACACTTTGATTGAAGGTCAGGCAAAGAGTTTTTTATATACGCAACGTTATCTTACCCCATGGTTTTCGTTTAAAAATTCTTTATTAGAAGAATTCCGTCATCAATTAAATTCTGCTGAGATTCATAGACAGTTAAGTCGACGTAAATTACGTCAAAACGAATCCCTTTTCGAATATTTTATTGCAATTACAGAACTCGCAAGTACTTCCAGTGAAATTATTGATGAATCTTCATTATTTGAATACTGTATAAACGGCATACATGATTTCCCATCAAATAAATCTATTTTATACGGTGCTAAATCTATTCCAGAATTTAAAGAGAAACTTTGTATTTATGAAAAAATAGTCAGTGATAAAAATAAAAAACCCTTTCCGAGAACAAATTCTCAATTCAGTCAAGGACGCGGCATGAACTCAAAACATAATTTTCATAGGTCTGAAATTCAAAATGATAATGCACATATTAAACAAAAAACTTGTTTTAATTGTAATATGTCTGGTCATATTTCTCGTTTCTGTCCCGACAAACATAAAGGTTTAAAATGTAGTATTTGTAAAAGTTTTGGTCATATTTCTGCAAAGTGTACTAATAAACTTATTCCAAATCGAACTGATAAGGCTGTGTCAACTGTAAATAATTCTCCTCCTTTGATATATAAAACTGTTACTATTAATGATAATTCATTTACTGCATTAGTAGATACTGGTAGTCAGAAAACAATTTTAACGAAAAATGCATATAAAAAAATCGGTTCACCACCTTTAACTACTTTTCATGGATCACTTACAGCTTTTGGTAATGGACACATTACACCAATCGGTAGCTGTTTACAAGAACTTACAATAGATAATCAGAAATTTATCACCAACTTTTGTGTTGTCAATAATGACATTATGACGTCAGATGCTATTATTGGCATGGATATTTTAGCACAGGCCGAAATAAAAATCAACACAGACGGTGTTAGATTAACAAAAATTTCGAATACTGAAAAGGAAAATACCGGACAATTTTCGATTTCTAACATTTCTACAAATGATAAATTAGAACTTGAAATCGGATCAGATGTCACAAAAATTCAACGAAACATTCTTCATAATTTGGTTTCAAGCTATAAGCCAAATAAGACTGAAACTACTGATATTCAGATGTCTATTAATTTAAGGAATGAAACACCAATAACACATAAACCACGACGATTACCTTTAGTTGAAAGAAAAACTGTAGACGACCAAGTGATGAAATGTTGGCTGATGGTATTGTTGAGCCATGCTCTTCTGATTTTTCTAGCCAAGTAGTTGTTGTCAGGAAAAAAGACGGATCCCCGAGAGTTTGTATCGATTATAGAAAACTTAATAAAAACATTGTAAAAGATAACTATCCCTTACCATTAATAGATGATCTGCTTGATAACCTTCAAGATGCAAATACGTTCAGTACAATTGATCTACGTAACGCCTTTTTTCATTTAGGAATAGAACCAAATAGCCGACGATATACATCACTTGTGACACATAATGGACAATTTCAATTTCTACGTGCTCCTTTCGGTCTTTGCACATCACCAACAATGTTTCAGCGGTACATAAACACAATATTTAAGGATTTGATTATCAAAGGTCATGTTTTAATTTACATGGACGATGTCATTATAAAATCTAAAAATACAGAAGAAGGTCTCGAAAGACTTGCAACAGTGTTTTCACTAGCTTCCTCTTACCGCTTAGACATAAATTTTCAAAAATGCAAATTTTTAAGTAAACAAATAGAATTTCTTAGTCTTGTTATAAAAAATGGTAAATTGTACCCGTCACCACAAAAATCAAAGCTGTTATTAATTTCCCTGAACCGGAATGCCAAAAAGACTTACAATCTTTTCTTGGTCTTGCTGGATATTTTCGGAAATTCATTTTAAATTTCTCCATCATTGCACATCCTCTAACAGAACTTCTGAAGAAAAATCGTGAATTTAAATTTGCTGTTAGAGAAATACAAGCATTCAAGTGTCTCAAACAATGTTTATCTTCTCCACCTGTTCTAAACATTTACAATCAGAACGCTGATACCGAAATTCATTGTGATGCTAGTATTCATGGTTATGGATGTATTTTACTCCAAAAATCAATGTCAGATAATGCGCTCCACCCAATATATTTTATGAGTAAGAAAACGACAGACGCCGAAACAAAATATAGCAGTTATGAACTTGAAGTGTTAGCTATAGTCCAAGCATTAAAAAAGTTTAGAGTTTACTTGTTAGGCAAACATTTCAAAATAGTTACTGACTGCAACGCGTTCGCAATGACTCTCAAGAAAAAAGATTTGTGTACTCGAATAGCGCGATGGGCATTGCATCTACAAGATTTTGATTATGAAATAGAACATCGCTCTGGTTCCAAAATGAATCATGTAGACGCGCTAAGTAGATACCCTGTTATGATCGTACAAGACAGTCTCGTTGCAAAAATCAAAACGGCTCAAGAACAAGACACTGAAATCCAAACTATTAGAGAACTTTTAAAAATTAAACCTTACAAGGATTATCTTCTAAAATCCGATATACTCTACAAGTTTGTAGATGGTGAAAAACTACTCGTTGTCCCTCAAAATATGCAGAATGACGTTATACGCAGCGTTCACGAGCGTGTACACTATGCTTCTAAAAGAACAGAAGAAGCACTCAAGCACCAATTCTATATCCCTAAAGTTAAAGAAAAAATAGACTGTATCATTCAAAATTGTGTTCCATGTGTTTTGGTTAATCGCAAACGTGGCAAACAAGATGATCTACTACATCCTATCGAAAAAGAAACCATTCCTCTACACACTTATCATGTTGACCATTTAGGCCCATTCCCTACTACAAACAAAAATTATAAACATATTTTTCCCTTCATTGACTCCTTCACAAAATTTGTATGGCTTTACCCAACGAAGTCAACAGATGCTGCAGAAGTTATTGCAAAATTAGAAAATCAAAAATACATATTTGGCAATCCATCTCGAATTATTTCTGATCGTGGTACCGCATTCACTTCTAAACAGTTTCAAGATTATAGCATTACCGAAAACATCAAACATTTCCCAATCACCACCGGATTACCTAGAGCAAATGGACAAGTAGAGCGTTTAAATTCTACAATCGAAACAGTTATATCCAAACTTTCCATAGACAATCCAGAAAAATGATATATGCACGTCAAAGAAGTCCAAAGAATTATAAATTCAACTTTCCAACGAAGTATTCAAACAACTCCATTTGAATTGCTTTTTGGTACTAAAATGAAGACGCCAGAAAATCTCAATATCATAAATTTACTTAATGAAGAAATCCAAGCTGATTTCGTCAACAACCGTGATTAGTTAAGGAAACAAGCTAAACAACAAATCCTAAAAGTTCAAGATGAAAACAGTAGAAATTACAACCTCCGGCGAAAACCTGCAAATATTTTCAAGCTTCATGATCTTGTCGCCATCAAACGTACTCAAATGGGATCAGGACTCAAACTGAAACCCAAATATTTAGGTCCATACAAGATAACGAAAATCAAACCAAATGACACTTACGATGTTCAAAAGTGTGGCTTTTTTGAAGGTCCAGCGAAATCTAGTACGTGTGATGAATATCTAAAGCATTGGACTAATGACGCTATTACCTGATTAACTAATGAAATGACCTTTTCATTCGAACTTTTAAAAGATATTGTTTTTTTCCTTATTCTTTTTTATATTATAGAGTGAATTTCATTTTTTTCATTATTTTGTGATTTTCTAGTGTATTAATTTTTCTTTTTAATTTTTCAGATATTGTGAAGTAGCTTAATTTTTTTGAATTTTCCTAACACATGGATCAATAGGTTCCGAGACTAACCCAGAGATGGCGCTCGTAGTAAACCAGTAACCAGGTCTACTGAGTTTGTGATTCGGCACATGCTTCTATAGGCAGTGTTGCCAGTTGCAAGAAAGTAAGATTATTAGATTG
>BMAW01073387.1:267838-321181 GCA_019974015.1 Nephila pilipes
TGTGTGTGTGTGTGTGTGTGTGGAAATCGAATATATATTCCAGAACGTGGCTATAGAATGTCTCACCACCTGAGAGCGCTGCTACTGTCTTAGCGACATTCCGCTAGGGCAGGGGTCGGCAACCTGCGGCTCGCGAGCCACATGTGGCTCTTTTGATGCAAAGTTGCAGATCTCCAGTTCGGTACCAAAAACTAATAATTTATTTTCAAAACCCTTAAAAAAATAAAAAAAATATTTTTAAGTGTATAATAGCTTCTATTTCTATAATCGTTGATCACAAACCGCTATGCTTAACATGACCGTATGCGATAAATTTGAACTATTGTTTTGTTCTTAGAGATGAGGCGCCGTGACAATGTTTATCTTTCAGCCAGTTTCATTCCATTTCCATTCCAACCAAACAGCCACCGACTAGAGTTTAGACAACATGTCTAGACTCTTGACGTGTTGTCAGTCAGTCATCCTCGGATAGCGCGATAGACGTTACATTGCGTGTTTGTTAATTTAATAACTTGAAGGTTTTGCGTGTCTATTCGCTTGTTGTTTCAAGAAGAATACGATTTAGAAACGAATTATCTTCTCAAAGGTATGCAAGCGTATAATATAATAAAATCAGTAACAAAATTGGATTACATATCTGAGGATCGTGTTAACGCAATAATAATGGTAAATAAACTGTTTGCCATTTTAGATAGCTAAGTAAAATTTTAAGAAATCATCTTTTCAGCTTCGTCGCCAGCATGGCATCTGGTAAAAAAAAAGAGAAGAACCGAAGAAGAAAACCGAGAATTCAACCAGGATTGGAGGAGTCGTTTGTCATTTGCCACAAAAAACCCGCTCACAATAGGAAGTCAAATTTGGAGAGACACTTCACTATAAAATATACCTAGTTTGCTGGTAAATATCCAACCGGTGACGCACGAAAAAGGCTGTTAAAGAGCTCAAAAAAAAAGTCAAACTCCATGCTAAATAACTGAGAGCAATCTTCCAATAATGTAAATCTGGCAAGCTTTTCAGTATCATTAGAAATTGCAAAAAGAGGAAAACGATTCACAGATAATGAGTACGTCAAAGAATGTCTTATACGTGCATCTGAAGAACTGTGTCGTGATTTTAAAAACAAAGCAGAAATCTTGAAAAACATAAAAGATTTGCCATTATCTGCTAAAACGGTACAAGACAGAACTGCTAAAACGGTACAAGACAGAACTGCTAAAACGGTACAAGACAGAACTGCTAAAACGTCTTCAAATGTAACACATATGCAAGTGGACGACATTCAATTGGCTTCTGCCTTATCATTTGCTATAGACGAGTTTTGCGACATAAATGACACGACACGAGTTACCTTTTTCGTCAGTTATAAGAGTCCCAAGGTCCAAAAGAGGAACTGCTAGGATTGCTACCCCTCTCTGGGTAAATCGTGGAGAAGATATAGAAATGCTCTGCAAAAAATGCCTGGAATATAATGGAATCGATATAAATAAAATCGTTTCTATAGCAACTGATGGAGCCAGAAGTATGACAGGAATACATAGAGGGGTAACATCAATTCTTCAGAAAAAAATAAACCACGAAATTCTTAAGTTTCACAGCATAATTCATCAAGAAGCGCTTTGTGTCCAAACATTTCCGGCCAAAATAGTTGAGGCCATGAACTTGCTAATTAAGATTATTAACTGCTTCTTGGCAAAAGCTCTGTACCATCACCAACTAAAGATTTCCTTGAAGAGATAGATAGCCAGTTTTCTGACCTAATTCTGCACAATAAAATGCGATGGCTTTCCAAAGGTAACGTATTGCAACGTTTTGCTTTGAGCTTGAGTGAAATAAAAACATTCCTCAATGAAAAAAACATTGAACATCCCGAACTGGAAGGAGACAAATGCCTGCACAAATTCAACTTCATAGTAGATACCACAATGAAACTAAAGAACTAAATCTAAAACTGCAAGGAAAGGGCAACCCAGGTTACGCCTTGCTTGAAGAAGTAATTTGTTTCGAAAAAAAAAATACTTCTTTTTTGTTGAAGACATAGAGAGCAGTAAATTTAAAATTCTGAATTAATATCGCAATGAGACCAATACAACTATTGACACGAATTACTTCAGTATAGCTTTAAAAAACGTGAAGGATGGATTCGCTGAGAAATTCGAGCTATTCAGAACAAACAAAAGTACTCTCGCGTTCATAGTAAATCCTCTCAACACAAATACAAATGAGATCAACATTGAGCCATTTGGAATTGATGCTGGATCGTTTCAAATGCAATTCCTGGATTTGAAAACTAAAGACTTGTGGATTGGCAAGTGCATAGAACTTAAGAGCAAGTTGGAAGGGTTGGAGGTCCGGAAATGCATGCACACAGTGCAGCAGTACAAGTGGACAGCTCTAAAAGAAATTCCGCGAATTGAGGCCCCCATATTCGGCGCACGGAATAATCTTCCAGAATACTACAATGAGGTGAAGTTGGCATATGGAGTGCTGAAGATCCTCGGGTCGACAAATTCGTGTGAGCAAGCGTTCTCTTGCATGAATATAATAAAAAGTAAAGTTGGAAGTCAACTAACAAATAAAAATCTTGAGTCGTGCTTGAAACTTAAGACAACAAGTTAGAAGCCAGATTTAATCAAACTTTAAAAAGGTATGCAAAGCCAATGCTCCCATTGATGTAACTATCTATACATGTGTTTTTATATGAATAAATATTATTCCATATTTAAAGTCGTTCGTTTAAAATCAAAAATCAAATTTATATATGCAAATACTATAACATTAAATCGAAAACTTTTAGTGGCTTTTTAAAAACTGGGAAATTTTGTAAATTGTAACATTTGGCTCTTCCGTTTCAATAGGTTATCAACCCCTGCGCTAGGGGAACGAAGACGTTTGCGCGGGAAGACGCCATTACGAGGTTGGAGTAGGCACACGGAGTGTCTGAGATATATCGCCGCTAAGACCGTTTTATGAAATAAGTGCACGGAGCACAACCTCACTGGAATGAACTGCTTACGCTTATTTGATCAAGATACTACTTACGCTTTTTTTTTAAATTTCATACTTAGTGTCTGTACATAATCGCTGTAAATAAGAATAAATAATTTCGAATAAACCGAAATATCATCATTGTGAATACCCGGACATTACTAGTGAGGGGTCGGCCCGGACTATACAGTGATTAGTGCAGACCGTTTTTGTGTGCGTGTGGGTAAAATTTTCTTAAAGGATTTAAAAAAGAAAAAATAATTAGAAAGGAACCTTTGAAAAAAAGAATTAAAAAGAAAATTTCGGCAGTGGAATGTCTCAAGTGATAACAAGGAACGGTACAGTGATTTCATCTTACCATTCATTTAGAAGGAGGAATTGTTTCCATCAGCAGCAATCGATCAGGTAGAAAAATATTTTTTTTATAATTTCTAAAATGTATGAGTCAACAAGAAAAGAGGATCTTCTCCTCGTGGAGCAAGAATTGGACGAAGAAGTGCCATCAAATGTAAAAATTGTTGATTTAAAAAATATTATGGAAAATAATGACTGTTTCAAGTTGGATCCAGAATTCGTAAAAAATTTAATTAAATCAGTGGTTGATGATAGAAAAGCTCGAACTGCTATTAATGATGAATCTGATCGGGAAAAATTGAAATTATTAAGGTTAGAAAAAGAAATCGAACTTGAGAAATTAAAACAATCAAGTCCAAATGACTCTTCTTTATATGAATCGGCCAGTGCTCATGTCGAGTCATCACCTCCAAGTTTAGAGAATCTAATTAAATCTGTGAAAATATTAACGACACCCGTTCCATCCAGAGCAGAAAACTTTCACCTTTTCTTTAAATCTCTAGAAAAAGCATTCATACATAAAAATGTTCCTGAAGAACTAAAATCAGAAATTCTACTTAATATTTTAGGAGATAGGGCCAATAATGTTCTAATCTATATAAGTGATGATGAAATGAGAGATTACAACAAATTAAAAGATACGGTTTTAAAACAATATCAGCTAACGCCACAAGAATGTCTTAAATCATTTCGTTCCGCACATAGATCTCCGAATGAGTCGCATGTTCAGTTTTCATCCAGACTTTCGGCTATGTTTGAATATTATTGTAAATTAAGAGAAGTTTCAGAGTTTAAATTATTATGTGACTTGATTGTGTCAGATAAACTCTTTCAATCCCTGGATCGTGAAACCTCTGCACATATTTGTGTAAGAGCAGGTGAAAAATGGCTAAAACTCCTAGATATGGGTCGAGAATGTGATCTGTATTTTGCGTCGTAAGGCAAATCACTCCGCGAGATTTCTTATAATTCCAAATTATCGATAGGATTCGAAAACAGGTGTTTATATAACCAAAATCAAAGAAGAGTAACGGAAAAACCTTCAATAAATGGCCATGACAAATATTTATCCCGCAATCGTGATATTAGGTGTTTCATATGTAACAAATCTCATTTTGCCAAACATTGTCCTTAGAGATTTAAAAATACCCCTAGAATTAATCAATCCAGTGACCATGTTAATATGATAGAAAAGAAAAAATGGTGATGATAATAATTTAATGTTAGGAATTGCAACAAATGCTTTAACTGATATCCCACAAAATAAATTGAAATATGTTATGTTGACATTTTAATAGATGGTAAAAAATTAAGAATTTTAGAAGATAGCGGTGCATAGTGCATTCTATTAAAAAAGTCTTTCTTCCAAAATAAACGTTCGATTCGTAAACTCACATTAATTTGTGTTTCGGCGAAAGAGAAAAAACTGTGGAAAACTGTGCGTATTTTAATTTCACTTTGCCAAGGTCATCAAATGTAATAAGGAGCAAAGCATCATTGAGTTATCGTTTGCGCGTGGATGGTATTATACCACCTTCTATTTATTCTATGCTTTTGGAAGGTTCAAAGAGCATAAATGAAAATACGAGCCGACAAAACTGTTTCAAGGACAATTTTCAGCGTTCGATTGAGGCAGCAAAGTGTGTGAAATATCCTAGTCAGAATTAAACAGATGGATTTTCTTTATTCTCGTTACAGATTAAATCATCATTAGAAACGAATGACTGTTTATTTGATTCAATGCGCATTACAAACTCCAAACTACGTTCGGATACAAATTTCTTCAGTAAATAACTATCGTCCAAATAAAACAGAAATTGTTGATTTACAAATAAAAAACAAGAGGATCTACGATAAGAAAAGGAAGAAACATACGAAATATCAAGTTGGTAATATTATTGCCATACAGAGGACCCAGTTTGGTGAAGGTCTCAAGCTGAGATCCAAATTTTATGGACCGTATAGAATAAAGACTGCTTATCCCCATGAAAGATACGAAGTGGAGAAGATTGGAAATCATGAGGGACCACAGTGAACCACTACTGCCACTGATCATATGAAGCCTTGGGCAATGGATTTCTAAGCCGTTACCTGCAAACTACCTTTTTTGTATAATTTCTTTGCTTTCGTTTTGTTTATTTTTCAGATATATGCAGATTCTCAGATTCCTGTCGAGGACGACAGCAGAGTCAGGATACCTGGTTGTGGAAATCGAACTTGACTTATCGCCCAGAACGCGGCTATAGAACGTCTCACCACCTGAGAGCTCTGCTACTGTCTTAGCGACATTCCTCTAGGGGAAAGAAGATGTTTGCGCGGGAAGATGACATTACGAGGTTGGAGTGGGCACACGGAGTGTCTGAGATATATCGCCACTAAAACTGTTTTTCGAAACAAGTGCACGGAGCACAACCTCACTGGAATGAACTACTTACGCTTATTGGATCAAGATACTATTTACGCTTTTTTTAAATTTCATATTTAAGTGTCTGTACATAATCGCTGTAAATAAGAGTAAATAACTTCGAATAAACCGATGTATCATCATTGTGAATACCTGGACATTACATATATATATATATATATATATATATATACTAGCTGATACCAGCCCGCTTCTCTGGACAGACGATAATATAATATTTTGGAGCCTATGCGTAAGATATCAAGAAAAATTTCAATTTTTAAGACTTTAATGATAATCTAAATTTAAAATTTTAAGAAATTGATTGTCTGCAATAATGGTTATCCTCGACATTCAAATATATAAAAAATAAAAAATTTTAGTAAAAAGTCACCCCATATATATATATATATATATATATATATATATATATATATATATATATATATATATTCACTCCACCGTATACATGTTACACTTAGTATTGCCAAAGATGCAAACTTTTGTCAGAAGATTCATCATGGTGCTTAGCTTTCAAATGAAATACCCTCGCAATGGCCTCGTGTCTATCATAAGATTTTTGTCCTTGCCTCAAGATATCTTTGATTTCTGAATATTTAGGATTGCAAGTGACTGCAATCTTAAAAAAAGTCGTGCAAATCGGGACGTCCAAAATATCTTACGTATGCCATAGCCTCTTCAGTTTGTTCATGCATGTAGCGAGGTCCTCCAGTAAACGAAGATTGTCTTGCGTATGTGCTACTCTGTAAAAAGTCGCCATTTTAGTATTTTTCTAAATCCCGCTAACTTTTGAAGCTAAACTACATTCCATATTCAGAAACTCGTTTATTTCTATCGCTAAATATGTACGTTTTCTATTTTCGACATGTACGAAATTTGACATAAAGAGCCCCTTCGCCAAATTCTTGCAAATCCTCCATCAGCGCTTCAATATAAAATTATTTGGTATTTTTCCATTTCGCACGTGCTAATCTCACCAAGTAAACTTAATTGGTGACAATACACAGTATACATATAAAAATATATTCCGTTTGGCGTCGGTCATATCATTTTTGGCGATAAAGTGACCAAAAATCACATAACTGATGGATAAGAGTAGATTAACGGATGAAAATTACATTTTGGATAAGACTTCCGTAAAATCCGTTCTTATTGAGCGTCTACATCGCAAAATGAGTTACTAAGCTAAATTTCAAGTCAATCGGTTGTATAGTCTTTGAGATCTCGTGATGAGTCAGTCAGTATATTTTCGCATATATATATATATATATATATATATATATATATATATATATGTGTGTGTAGCGAAATAAATTTTAAACATTAACTATTATTACTTGATTCGCTAATTCTTTCTTACTGTTGCTTTGAAATTGAAAAACATTTTTGCTTAAGTCGTGACCTAAGTTGCTGTATTCATGTCTCACAAAAAGGAATCTTTAGTTTGCTAAATTTTCATTTATTTCTCATTAGATACGAGAGGAGATGCAGTTACATCGGGATAGATGCGGACACTCGTCCAACAAGATAAGAAATTCAGAACGTTTTCCCTGTTTGGGAAGTTAAAGAAAAGACTATTCAGATTACATGGTAATAGATGTACGGATCTGCATCTATTTTACGAAGGGACTAATTGTCTAGTAGAGAATATTCCTACTGGTTCGAAGCGTGGGAAATGCCGAACTAAGCATTTTTAGATATCGTGTGATCGTATAAATTAAAATATTTAGAGGAATGGCATCGGGAAATAAAGGTGAACACATTGCTGTGAAAGATAAAATATAGGATGAATCAAGAAATTAAATAAAATTTAAGTGAAATCCTTACAAATGTCTGCCATCCGCAAGACACGGGTGTGCGTTGGGCCCTAACACACAACCATACTTTACTGGGGTGTCCAAGTACGAAATTAAAATTTAAACTTAGATTGGAATTATACCCAAAAATTCCTTTACCTTTATAAAAACATATAAGCAATTTCAAGAAAGGTATCAAAATATTAAACAATAATGTAAATGAAATTTTTGTGATGTTTGTGGTTTAAATTTTAACTTTCTTGTGTGCCATTGTGCTCAAAAATCTAACATTAGTTTGGATTCAGTAGTATAATTTTGTATCTTGACATGAATTCTTGAACCTAAAAATAAAGAAATAACAAATATTAGAGTGTGACATTTTGTACGTAATCAATATTCAATTTATAATTAATATAATTCAGAATTGTTTATAAATACTACATCACAAATAAGATGTTCAAGGATAAATACAACACAACATTACAAACAACGTGTGCAAAATTATCAATGAAATATAAAACCTTTCAATAAAACATGTTTGCATTATGAAAGTTCTATTCTAGCTTATAACAATTTATCAACGAAACCTTTTGTCCATTATAGCTGAAGAAGTGTGGTATATTGCGACATAACTTAACCACACTTATTCGCAAGTCAAGCTTGATACCTTTTACATTATATTATATTATTCATTTATTTATATTATTTATCATTTATATATCCTTTGTATTCACTTACTTTTCCTTAAAAAATTAGCTTTCCTGAGAAATCATCTAAACCAAACATTCATTCATTTTAATACAAAACACCTTTTAAAGTTTAATTTATCATTGACAATATTAAACATTTTAAAACGATTTTTTTTTCAATTCAAAACAAAACACAGTGTTGATACTCTTTTAAAACAACATAGTATTTATCATTGCTAAATATTCATATCTGAATTTATTATTTTAGTAAAAAAAAAACATGTTTTATTTGACTCAAAATATTTAAAATCGAAAATATTTCTAATAATCTTATCCATTTTAAAAATCAATTGTTTGGATTCCTATTTCTGGAACGTTAAAATTTCTTTCGTGTTTTAGATGTCAAGAAATTAGCAAAATATTATATTTGATGAATAAAATGCATTTTCTTTTTTATTATAAATTCCAGAAGTTTTCTGTCTACCCTAATTTGATGTAAAGAAGGAGCTGAAATTCATTTTTCGGCGTTATAAAGGCTCTACAAATATTTTTTTTCATTCTAAAAATTATTATTTCATTTTTGTGTCAGATTTTTTTCAATATAAAGATATAACACTTTTTTTTCTTGAAATCCCATTCGTATACAGAGCCCAACTTCTTGTCTAACTTTGTCCGTGGAAAGCAACTATCTTTTCTGCCCACATTATAATTATTTCTTGCAATTTATGTCGATTATTAAATGGTTCATATGAGAATAATTCAATTTGACAGAATATGCAAATGACTCTGGTCTCATCTTCACAACCAACAAATGTAACCAACAGGTGTTTTACAATTTATTCAAATACTGAACATGATATTAAAAACACACTTACATCAGTTAGAACTTGATGAATAAAAATTGCTGATGGATGTCAGAATTTATAAAAATCATTCAATTCTATTAATAAAACAACGTGTGATGTAGAAGCAGTATTTTTACATTAATTAACTAGATAAATAATTTAAAAATGAATTAAAATACATTATATATATATATATATATATATATATATATATATATATAGAGAGAGAGAGAGAGAGAGAGAGAGAGAGAGAGATATATAGAGAGAGAGAGAGAGGTTCAGACAACTCACTCCTAACATCAATAAAAGCAGGAAATATTTTTTGATGCTTTTATGAATCAGGTGATATTATTTTATTCACAATAAATAACAAGGGATTTCGAAAGATTTTTCTCGTTTAATAAGAAATAGTTTCATCTACAGAAATACATTACTAATTTACATTATATACTTCAATCCTTTTTTAAACATCACCTCTAAATATTTCATCAAATCTTTCGAAAATGTTTCACCATTTTTTAAAATGAATATTCATTTACAATGTCGATATTTATTTATACATTTCATGAATTTAAATTATGTACAATAATAATTACAAAAAAAAACCATGTAAAAAGTAATCAAAATTAGTCTTTGTATTAATATTATATCTAAATCAAATAAAAAATTTGATAATTCGTATAGTTAGCTAATGTATGGCATTAAACAGAATAATTTATTTAAACTAATTAGCAATTGAATGTATGATATTAAATCATTATATTAACTAAGATGCAACTGTTTTTCACTAGGACTGAACAGAAAATTCTTAACTATATTAATACTTAAAAGGATTATAAATTTTTGCAAACAATAATAACTTTTCCTTTTTCGTTCTATAGTATGTAATCAGATATTCCAATTAAATAAAATAAAACATATCTTCCGAAAAATATTATACATTGAAAATTCCTTACTTAAAATTTCAAAAAATTTAAAGTATAAATTTCTTCCCTCTCTCTCACTCTCTTTGCTTAAGACCGAAAACTATTAGATTATTATTGATCATAATACCTGAGAGAAATGTATTCACATCATCAAAACATCACTGAAGTCTTATATATATATATATATATTCTGAAATTCTTTCTAGATAGAGCTAGATTTTAAAATACAGAATTATTCGTAACAAAAACTTGTAGCAGTCCAAGTATTTAGTATTTATCATTATATTTTGATGGGAATATAAGTGTTTTAATTTAAATAAAAGTATTTAGTATTTATCATTATATTTTGATGGGAATATAAGTGTTTTAATTTAAATAAAAGTATTTAGTATTTATCATTATATTTTGATGGGAATATAAGTGTTTCAATTTAAATAAAGATCTGAGCCATAAATAATTTTTTTCATATAAAAAATTCTGTATTAATGCTATTCCCATATACAAACAAAAGTTTCGTAAAATATGCGTAAGGAATTTCTTATTTATTTGATAAAACAAATAAATTTAATATTTTTGAAAATAATAATGAAAACGAAATGGAACTAATACTATAGAATTTATTCCTTAACAGATAACAACAACAACTCAAACCGAAAAGACAAAGCGTGATTCATCTCAGAATCTACTCCAATTTTGTCTTTCCTTGAAGCGTTTTTCTTCAATTGTTTTTTTTCCAGAAATAATAAATTGTAGAGGAAATATTTGCTGGGGTATATCTGGATGGGTGTTCATTTTTCAGCGCTTCTGATTTTCCTTCGACCTATTTTTTCCCCTTTTTTTAAGCATAAATGTATGTGGTACGAAATACAATTGGAATGAGATCAATTTAAAAACGAGATTCGTGTTTTCTCTAACGCTCATTGTTGTTTTCATAGTATAGGATTAAAATATCATATAAGACTTTTGTATGAACTTTTCACGAATAGTTTTTAGATTTTTATTGTACTTATCACCTCATTCGTTCTCACTTAAAACATATATCTTCTATATATTAATTTGTTTATATCTGTGTATCTAGAAAAATTTTAATTGGTTATTAGGAGTATACTAATATATAGGATTAAAACACAAAGTGAGGTACCTGCATGAGCTTCTTAAGAGCAGTTTTCTGATTTTATTGTAATTTTCATTTAATTAACTTAAACTTAACACCACAAGTCCCTTCCTTCTGGAAGCATTCGATCAAATTACTGAAGCATTTGGTCTTTATCAATTCTTTCATCGTTATAATCAATATTCTGCTTAAAAATTTATATAGTTTTCCTAAAAAAAATAAGTCAACCTTCCAGACGTTTTATTTAATTACTTCAAATTCTTTTTCTGAAAGGTAAAGGTATGTAATGAAAATAATTCAATTTATTATAATAATTTGATTTTTTCATGACATATCTTGTAACGGGTTCTCACTTTCATTGCTCTTAAAGTAACTTCTGGGGCTGCTTTACTACGACGTTTCATATGAGAACCTCGTCTTGTGAAAGAACTGTGAAATTTATAAATCGACCTTACTATATAAGAAGGGGTTTTCAAGAATAAAAATGAGGAGATAGAAGAGATATAGAAGTCATAGGAATGTTATAGAGAAACCATACTGAGCGTATGTACCCGAATTGGAGTCCGTGGTTAGAAGCTTACTTGAATCGGATCCACTTAATAGAAGTTTACTATTTAGAGTTATCAAGATAAGTAGATATCTTTATTATAATATTTAGTTAAATAGAAATGAATTAACCGCTCCACATATTTTTAATTTATTTTGATAGAAATTATTCAAATATGTTGAATAAATTGGCTTAAGGTTTTAGTTTATTATTATTATCTAGCTATGTCTCTATATTACAAAGAGGACTATTCATTACAACCTTAAACTATTTTAATGATGTCTGAACTAGTTACGAAACTAGTTACGATGTTAATATCTATCAAGGTCTTTGGATGAAATCCATTGGTTAACCCTCGTGAAATCTAATGGTTAATTGCGATAGCAAATGTTCTCAGTAAAAAAAAAGAAACCAAAAGCACACAGTGCATGCTTCTTTTATCAAATAACAGTGCTACCTTTCTAAAATAGTTGAAAAGAATTTATTTTCAACTGTTTTGCAAACTTATTAATAAAATACCTAAATTCAAATTAAGCTCCATTTGAATTACACCCTCAGCATATTTTGCTTTCTATATCAACTTACACAAGTTTCCCATGTTACGTTCCATTCTACCTTTAAAGCTGCGTAGATGGTTGCGTATTATTTTAACTTTTTTCACCTTTTATTACACGAAAGCTTAGTGAAGAATCTTTTCTTCCTCTAATTGTTAACGAAATATTAAAAATACTCTTTCTTTCAGAACTAATAATATCGGAATTAATATTTAACAGTATTCGAGTATTATTGTAATAAGCGTTGTTTTTTATTCAACATTTATATTGTATTACTCTAGCAGAACATTAGCTGGTTGAGACTTTCATAGGGTAATTTTTAACTGATATATACGACATAAATTTTTCATCGCGTTTCACATTTAATACCAAATGTTTCTCTTTTATACAAGTTTTGTAAAACAAATATCAGAGTGGGGTTCTTGGTTTTATTCAATGTTTTGTAAAACATAGAATACCATACACCCCACTTAACTTGAGACACATTTCCTCCGTATTTCTTTTGGGTTAATATGCTGAAAATTATTTTTTTGCCCATGTTGGGAGCCAAAAAGAGCTTTGCCATCGGTTAGAATGCAACGCAAGCTCAATTTAAACTATGTGAAAGGAAAATCCTACGAAGGAAAAGAGAAACTTTGTGTTCGACACGTCTTGATATGGCACAATATCAAGCGATTCCTGCCTCTTCCAGTCGGTATTAGTACAATGTACCAGGAGTTAAAATCCTCTACTAAAGACGTAAGCGTATGGTCACTCTTGTCGCTTTTATTAGTTGCATTTTGTGTATTAAGCTGAACGTGTACAAACGGCATGAACGTATTATCGGGATTGTCACTCTTAATTAATTGAATGTTCCATATAATAATCGTGTTCCATAGTGTACCATTTAGCATACACATAGGGGCTAATTGTTACCGTAATAATTTTGTTATTGTCTTACAAAAATTACACTTAACTCATTTTTATAATTTATTACAACTGAGCTATACCCCACCGCGCAGGGAAAATAGAGGGGGAAAACAGTTGGTGTAAAGGTATATGCTTCGATGAACAAGTTTGGTAATAAAATGGAAAATTCAAAATAGTATCAGTCATTCATTTGTTCAGACTGATAAAAGTAAAAAAAAAAAAAATTTATTCCGAGGAATGTGTATTTATTCTCGTATGAAGAATTATCAACAAACCTTGTCAACAAGATTCAGAGAATGATACTAATATTAAAGAGAAGAATACTAAGCAAATTTACACTTAAAAATTTGCTTTCCTGAATCAAAATCAATAAGCCGGGAGAAAAGGAAAATTTATTAGTGTTTTATCTATGGTATTTGAAAAATTCAGTTGATAAAATAACTTCTGGAGTAATGCAAAGATTAATCTTTTGTAGTTTTCAAAAATTTGCCATGGGTAGTCTATTCATGGACATATCACTATTTTCTGAAACTTGAGATAAATGTTTCACAGAACACATATATATCTGATTTCTCTCTCACACTCTTGTTAAACTTAAATCACTAATACAATGAACCTAAAACAGATTCCGTGAAAAATTTTATCAGTGAAGGCTGTATAAAACTAACTCCGACAAAGTTCTGTCATTTTGGGAAATCACTTATTATTTCCCTTTACTCAGAAGTTAATGAGATTTTTTGTTATACAATCTTATAAAGAAACATAGTAAGAAAAAACGAGAGGAGTTCAATTCTTTCAGATTATTATTATTATTTTTTTTTTTTTGAAAATTCGTATTTAAGCCTTCAATAATTTTTAAGACTAATTTTCTGATATGCTTAAAATTTTTATATAGAAAGGCAGCAAACAACTAATACATTGTAAAGCTAGTACTATTTGCTAGAATTAATGCCAACATTCTAATTATTTGAGATGTATAAGATCGCGCAATAAAAATAAATTCAGCCAATTGTCTATTGAGTTAATTCCCTAATAAAACTTATTTTCAGTAATACAAAATAGAAATGGGCAACATAATAGAGAAATTCGTGTGAGTTTTATTACGGTTAACCTGATGAAAGTCATTGTTTATATTTTGAAGTTAACAATATTTTTAATTATTTATTTCATTATCCATATTTATCATAAAACACATTATACATTGTCAATACAAAATAATCATAGTTATAAATGTACTATTTCAAAAAGTATTACAAATATGAAAATATTTAATACCTCATAAAAAAAGGGAAACTTTTCAATTTAGTTTCCAAACAATTACAAATATTATATATGTCTCCTTTTATTTCACGAGAGACATTTGTACAGTAATCCAATTCTCAAAGACGTTGGTGCATGTCACTGTTGTTTGGGAAGAGAGTTCAGATGCAATACTTTGTAAATTAAAGAGGACTGTAATTTTTATAAAATGATAACTCAAATTTATTACTTCAGTAACAATTAGCACCAATGTACAAGCTAATTATTACAATATGGTACATGATTATGGAATGATATAGTCGTTAAAAGCGACTATCCCTACCGTACGTTCATGCTGCTAGTAAAAATTGTACTTAATACACACATTGCAGTTCATAAAAAAGCTTTAAGAGGACCATATGCTTACTTCATTAGTGTGGAGGTTTGTACTTCCTGGTACACTCGTACTGCCACCGGAGGGACGGGGCGAGAATCGCTTGGCATTGCGCCTAGTCAAGACGTACTGAACAGTTGTCGATATTCGTTCTAAATGCTATGCTGTTTCGGACATAAGTAGTTGGCGTAAAATCTATCAAACAGCAGCACACAGAAAGAGTTGATGACTCGGCATACGATCTGGTATTTTCTTGAATGCTCTGCTCTGAAGCTGATGAAGATTTCACAAAATTCTTTACGGTAGCTTGGGGCCATTTTGAGGAATGTAAAGCAGAAAATATTTATATTCAGTTCAGTTTAAAGTGCAAATGAGTTCGTGCTGATCTGATGTCTCATACAGAAAAAGAGAAAGTATGGAAATAAAAATATAACATATAGTCTTTATACTCGCTGTAGAATGCAATTAATATTTTTCGAGCTTTATCATTTTAAGACCCGATGATTATTTTGTTGTAACCCAGTATTAATGCCATCTGTTGATCGTTCCCATTTATGAAACTCGATTTTATTCAAATTACCTAAAGGGCTTAAACTCTATTATTTCAGTATGAGGGCTAAAACTACAATTACTGAGGAATTAAGAAAATACTACTGAGTTAGATCGTTGTATGGCAATTCCACCTCAGCAAGAGAGCAGAATACATTTCACATCTCTACAGTTTTCAGGCGCTGTGCATTATGTGATAATTTAAAATTATCACCGTCATACATAAATACTCTCTATCTGATTTCAAGCTGTCTGCAGAGGAAAAGTGTCTGGTACGATCAATTTACAAATTTGCTGTCAGCCTACGAGCGCGTGTGTGTAGGACGTGTGTGTAATTAATCTTTAACATTCTATCATTTGTAAATATCTTTATTCATACACATAATGTTCAGTTTATAAGCATGGCTCAGAGGCTCTCGATTTTGTCAAAATTCTTTTGTAAAAAGTATTTAAATTGTTCTGCACAGTTAAACCATGTTGCAACATATTCAATGCATTGAACACATAATGCGTGTATAAATTATTTTCATGTCTTACTTATCATGTGCCGTTTCAGTAAAAAATAAGTATGATTCTTTTAAGAAACTTTCGGTGAAACATGCTAGAATTTAATACTGGTTCAAATTTTAAAAACACATATTCCTTCACAGCATTAGTTGGGATAGAGAATTATTCCAATTGTGGCATTTGAAAAAGGTATCAGTTTTCATTTTGTTTATTTGTAAAGGTATATCATTTTGAAACTTGATATAATCCCTACGTTACTAATTTTTTTTATTACGCCATAATCAAGCTATTTCTGAATGATGAAAATAACATCATTTCATATCGCATTTAAGAAAACATGAAAAAAAAAATTATCGAAGCAAAATCAGAGTTATATCTGCATTCAAATGTATCATAACGAAAAGAAAAAATGACCAAGCTATCAATCAAAGGATGAGTTAAAAGCAACAATAGAGATTCTCATATTACAGATATGAACGATTTCATGATAAAACCTGTTTGTTAAAGCTTCGATTACTTAAGTTATAACAGCAGGTAAAATAATGATTTCATAAGGTGAATAGATTTGTTGATAAGTTCTTACGATTGTTTAATTTTAAGAGTTGCAATATTCTGTATTTCTCAGAAAACGCTTAAAACTCGAGTTCTGTCTTAAACCACTTAAATCGGTATCTAAGTTATTTTTCTCTACGTCGTTATTTAATTTCTTATATACTAGGTTATTGGATCAAGATATTATACTAACAATTTCTTTTAACAAATAAAACAAGTGCATATATTTTGCAGGTAAAATATTAAAAACGGAAATAACATAACGTTTTAAACAATCAATTTAATTTTTAAAGACATCAAAATCATAGAGCAATGATAAATACGAACTTCCAACAAAGTACACTTTGATTAATTCATTTTTATAATGGCACATATTAAAACACAAAACAATAACAAACTAAGAAAAAGTCATAATGTAGAAAGATTTGCATATCATTATCAAACGTAATTTTTTGTTTACACTAATGCCGAAATGCTTCATTACCTTCACACTCTATTTATCTCTTTAGTGCTATAAGATCACTACAAAAAACTAATAAACGATCTTACAGCGCAGCTTACAAATAACAGCAATGCAAAACTGTATGATTGTTTACATTTCCCACTAACTCACGAATCCATCTCGTTTCAGACACTTCAGAGTTAAAAGGAACCTTACAAAAGTTATAAAAAAAAAATCTCTTCCTGAAGTCTGCAATTTTAAATACTACCCAATTTCAAGGCCAAAAATCCTTCTTCCCCCCCCCCCCCCCTTTTTTTTGTGTTCTTCCAATGGTCACGGGTCACGGGAACGGTAGCCTCATATTCAAGCAAGCTGTAACAAAAATCTCCATATAACCCAATCGTGTTGCACTCATCTTTTCGGAATCCGGTTTGTTGATTTGTGAATCGTTTTCTTCTTCTCTAAGAAACTAAAAAGAAAATATCCCGCTCTCAATTTTTTATGTTTATACTCTCTCTATTCGTTATTTGCTTCGTATTCTTATTCTCCCTGTTTCATATAATCACCTCTAAATCTCTCTCTTTTATTATGACTCTTAAAAATA
This sequence comes from Nephila pilipes, assembly GCA_019974015.1. Taxonomy (NCBI): domain Eukaryota; kingdom Metazoa; phylum Arthropoda; class Arachnida; order Araneae; family Nephilidae; genus Nephila; species Nephila pilipes. Next base: position 285,270 of record BMAW01073387.1, read on the forward strand.
GGAAACTGAAAACGAAAAACAGTTTGCATAGAATCTTCAAATTAATATTTCCAGCGAATAAAAATTTTAAGAAACTTCATTACAAAGTGTGAGCAAATTTCATGTGTTATGTAACTTAGTTGCTAGCTAATGTTATTCAACAAAGCATTCAACCAGATGGTAAATACAACGGAAGAGTACAAAATTGACGTGTGGCAAAGAGTACGTTAGATATTAAAAATCTAGTTCCAATTAACTTCAATTCAGATAAAGAAAATATTATTATTTTAATCTTAAAAGAAATTGTAAGAAAAATGCATTTCTAAGCTTTACATCTACTTAATTATATTCTGTCTCAAACGATAAATTATTATGAAATATAAAATAAAATGAGTTTTAAGGAATTGATTTTATAATCTTTAATTGATTAAGAATGATTCGAAAGTTTTGGTTTTCGAAAACATTCATACTCAATCTGATTAAATTAAATTGTTCCGTTCTTCGAGATGAAATAAATTGATGTTATAGAAAGATAAAGCTTAATGGTACAAAAGAATTCAGACACGAATTTTTTTATTCGTATCATTCTATAATTCAAAGTAATGATCCTAAGAGTTGTGCCATTCAAGTACAGCTTTGTCATATCTTAACAGGTCAATTGAAAAGTCCCCGGCCTACCATAGTAAAACACATTTTTTTGGCAAAATTAGTTTCTTTATTCAAGATAATTCCCTTCAAGGGTGATACACTGATTATAGCGACCCTCCAACTTTTCGATACCATTTTTGTAGTACGATTTGTCCTTTGCTTCAAAATAGGCCTCAGTTTCGGTGATCACCTCTTCATTCGACGAAAATTTCTTTCCAGCGAGCATTCTTTTGAGATCTGAGAACAGGAAACAGTCGCTGAGGGCCAGATCTGAAGAATACGGTGGATAAGGAAGCAATTCGAAGCCCAATTCATGGATTTTTGCCATCGTTTTCACTGACTTGTGACACGGTGCATTGTCTTGGTCAAGCAGCACTTTCTTTTTCTTCAAATGCGGCCGTTTTTCGGCGATTTCGTCCTTCAAACGGTCCAATAACGCTATGTAATAGTCGCTGTTGATGGTCCTTCCTTTTTCAAGGTAGTCAATGAAAATTATTCCATGCGTATCCCAAAATACAGACGCCATAACCTTGTCAGCCGACTGTTGCGTTTTCCCACGCTTTGGAGCGGGTTCATCGTGTGCAGTCCACTCGGATGACTATCGATTGGACTTCGGAGTGAAATGATGGAGCCATGTTTCATCCATTCTCACATATCGACGCAAAGACTCGGGTTTATTACGCTTGATCATCTTCAAACACTGCTCCGAATCATCAAATCGTCGTTGTTTTTGGTCAAAAGTGAGCTCGAGTGGCACCCACTTGGCACAGAGCTTTCTCATACCCAAATATTCGTGAATGATATGATGTACACGTTCAGTTGATATCTTTCGAGTGTCTGCTATTTCATTCAATTTCAATTTACGGTCATTCAAAATCATTTTGTGGATTTTTTCAATGTTTTCGTCGGTAACAACCTCTTTTGGGCGTCCACCGTCTTCGGTGCTCATTTCACCATGTCTAAAATTAGCATACCAATCCTCGATGGTTGATTTTCTTGGGGCAGTGTCCGGAAACTCGACATCAAGCCAAGTTTTTGCTTCAACTGTATTTTTTCCCTTCAAAAAGCAATATTTTATCAACACGCAAAATTCTTTTTTATCCATTTTTTTCACAATAACAAAAGTTGCTTCACTCAAAATGCTATAATTCACAAACTAAGGATCCGACAGCTATCAAATTTATACACGCATCTTTTGAGGGTTAGGGCTAACTAAAAACATATGGATTTAATTCTAGTAGCGCCATCTATGTGTCAGGCCGGGGACTTTTCAATTGACCTGTTACATACTAGTAATATGATTTTTCTGAGTGGATATTCAAAGAACAATATCTTAGCTTTTAGTGTCAAAAATAGCTACGATTCTTTTACACAAGCCTTTTCACTAGCTCTAGGCTAAATTTTATATTAGCTGATACCTTCAGCATTTAAAATTGCAATCTTTATTTTTATGTAATCACTCGGAGAAGGTAGAACTTTGGAACTGAAGATGGAGCTTTGTTATTGATATTTTCCCCTTTTAATTGCTCATGTATCCGTGGGAATATGCTTATTAAAATTTCAGTTGATCATCGTGGCCGTGGTAACTGGCTGGCGTTGTTTCTATTGAGTCGTGGCTACGAGTCCTGTTGCTACTGAGGACCCGTAAATTAGCGGAATCAATGCCGTTAAATCTGTCGAAGCTTTAAGTCCTCCCGTTGGTGTAATGTGGGAGTTCGGAAAGGAATGTGCAAGCTCATGTATCCTTCTCGTCATTTTAAGACAACGTGGTCCGTTGTTAATAGTCTTTATAAACAACCAAATTAAAATACACAATGAGACCACTAGGCGATTCTTTTACAAAATCTAAATCTACGTTCTAGGTGAAGTACGTATGTATGTATATGTACATATAATATTCAAAAAGAAAAAAGTATTCGAGCCACCAATCCAGATAATATTCGTACAATGAAAAACCAGCAATAAAACTAATAGTATAATGAAAATAAAAATGTTCGTCCATTAAGATGAGGAAAAACTAAAAAGGAGAAAAAATATATATACATAAAAGCAAAGGATGCAAAATTAAAAAAAATTCCCCCTCCACAAAAAAAAATATTTCCTGTAATTTTTTTCTTATATAACTTTAATAATAAAACTCAATCACGAGCTCAAATAACAAACCAAGAGTAGCTATGATATTAACCTTAAGTTACTATAAAAGGCTGGAACCTTCAGAAGGGAAAGGCAACTTAGTTGGTAACGAACATTATTTACAGAATATTAATGAATCACAAAAAGGAACGAAAGAAAAGATCATAAATAAGAAAAGATCATAAATACATGCACACAAATAAGAAGAAATAAAACAGAACCTTCTGAGAAGTGGTAATAAATTGTATGAAGTACAGAGTAGCGTAACTAGACATGGAGAAGGGGTCACCCAATTAATCATTGTTGAAAAGTTTTATTTATGTAATTTTGCATCTCAAGAAAACTTCTCCTGATTAAGTAATTCAATAAAAAGAAAAAAATGAATCAACCCGAAAATAGGGTCTTCCCTCGAAGATGATTCAACTGAGCCCCTCATAAACATGCTGATCTAAAGGATACTACTTCAATTGATTTAGAATTTAAGTCACTTCAGATCTATATTAAGTTTATAGAGATAAACCTCTCAATTTTGAATCATTGTCAAAAAAAGCTTTAATACTTGAACTGGTATTGTATTCTCCTAGCTTCCACACTACATCTAATACGGACTTAGAGACCGAGTTCCATATAACGAGCAACATCTTCACTGTTCTATATGACGTGTTGTTAGTGAAATCAACACTCGAATCAACGGCTCAAATTCGATATTGATAGACGCAAAGCTGGTAACAGAAACCAATAGGTTACCGTAGCCGGATTTCAAAATAATAAATAATAGTTCATTTCCTAACTTCTGAAAATTAGAAAAATGGAACAGAAAAAAAAGTTACTCAAATTTTATTTTCAAAATGTATTGTACTTAATGTACAAAAAGAAAATGTCTTGAACATTAAAAAGTAAACTAATATTGTTGCTTGAAGTAAATGTGTTTTTCGTATTTAAAATTTCAAGATTTCAAAAAATTATTTGAATGAGTGCCATCGACAAGGAAAGGTGACCAAAGGGCTCAAACACCCTCTGCCCAAAAAATAACAGAAAGGTTGTGACTTTCATTGAAGAAACCAGTATTGATTACATACGGAATTTATTCTTACGATTATTATTATTATTATTAAATTGTTATTATTGGTGGCAAATTAAATATGATAAATGAACTTGTTTAAGAATAACATATAGCTTGTATGAAACACTTTTCTGAACAATTGTTCTAGAAAAATTCGTGTTTGTGCTATAAGAATTTATCCTACTCAATATTTACATTAGAAGTTACTGTTACATTGGAAGTTTATTTTTATTTCATTCTGCCCAATTTGTTTATCATGGCTATTCTAACCGTTTCCATAAGAGGAAGCGTCTTTAAAGGACAAATAAAAAAAGTTCAAAACTAAAACTGTAAAAATTCATGAAAGTTACTATGTTGCTCAGAAAGATTTAATTAAGCAAAAATGTTCAAAATCTTCTGGAAACCTCTCAGAATTTAATGAAATTTATACTACATGTGATGAGAATAATGTTTATAAGTTCATTCAGGAACAGGATAATTCAGGATACTATTGACGAAATTAACTACAAATAAATCGCGAAATTTCCAAAAAAAATTTAATTTATTTACACTTCTAAAAATAGTATTATTAACTTTTAGTAGTAATATACAAATGTGACTGATATTTGACAGATTTGTTTAAGGGTTAATGTTAACAGTAACAGTATGTTATTCAACGTTCAAAAATTGCAATCCTTGATCTCATCTCTAAGAGTGGACGCATTCAGAATTGTGCTGACAAATTCCATTTCCGATTCCAACTATGAAACCACTAGAAAATTAATAGAAGACCGCCATTCGAATATAAATTAGAACAAATATTTACTTACATTAAAAATTAATGTACCTACAATCTATACGTACTGAATCATCAGCCACTATTTTGAGTCTTATTGACAAAGTTAATGAAATAACACGTTCATTAGAGACTTTAATACAGAAAATAGAGAATTTCAGTGACACATTGAAGTTGTACAGAATACTTCAAAAACTAGATAACACTACAAATATGTGATTTGAAAGACAACTGAAAAATGGAAACATCCCGCGACAGAGTGAAGTTATTGAATTTTTCATATCTTACATTTGACAATAATGAATTCCTTTTCAATAAAAAGCTTATTCAAGCTAGAGCAACTGTATTTATATCAAAAACTGCATTCTTTTATTTTAATGAACATGATAAATGTTCTTGGTTCTTAAATTTTCATGCAAAAAAGAATGAAGATTTCGTTAAAAATAATAATTAGTGTTTTAACTGTCAATCAAACGTTCATCGAATCAAATTGCGCAACAATCCGAACTAATGTAGACAGTTTGCTAAATTTCACCTTATTCTTTTACACATAGAAAATAAGAATCCAAAAGTTTATTTTTCGAATAAAAACTTTTTTTTTTCTAATGCAGTAGCTAAAACATTCATTCCTTCACAGGAAATCGAAAACGAAATTACAGATAGTGAATCATCAACATATGTTTGTATATTAAGAATTTCAAAGAAGGAATAAACTTCTTTTCGGCTTAGGTATTTTATGGTAATTCAATCGGTTAAAATGTGTTTCGTAGTTAAAATTATAAGTTACAATATATATAAATTATTATAACTGAAACTGATTGATTGTTTATTAATGTCGTACTTAGAAAAAATACAAGGACTATTTATGACGACAAAACACACAATTAAGCAAATGTTGTGCACATAATATTATCAAAACAATGCAGCTAATTTAAGCACATATAATCTCGTAAATTACTAAAATGGAGGATTATTTTAACGAACTTTATTATGATATATTATTTTATAATAATTATTATAAATTAAGCCTGTGTGAACTCTCTTTTACACTGTATTTCATATTTTAATATGTTTGACATTGCGATCAACTTGTTTCTTTATCAAATATAGGCAGTTTAAAGACAGAAATTTCCTAGAATCACGCATACCTTGGGGGTCTTCCTGATAGCACTAGGAAACGGATTCAGATAAAATTTCAAGGACAACACAGGTCAAAGTTGTGTATTTGGAAAGGGTGGAAACGAGTTTCATTGTTGCTGCAATTCCCTGCCAACTGGAAGTTTTCAACTTCACGATTTGAATGAAATATTCCAGTAAAAGGACGAGTTATTTCTAAAATAAGAAATGTCATTATACATATTATAGACCTAAAATATTTGGTTTTGCATGGATTAAAGCTAGAACAACAAATGTGCCTCACAGTAATTTTTGAAGAAATTTATTATTAAGATGCTATTTGAAATTGTTTGCATATTTTATTATATGAGAACCTTAAAGCGCAACTTTGCACTAAGATACTTTTTGTTCACGGGAGAAAGGAATAACGCTATTAGTATTATTTTAAAATTTAGAGCTGGAATATTTTTCGCGTTAAAGTTACACTAGGAATGTATGCGTCACACCTCATAATTTGGCGAGAAAGACACCTGAGCCTGTACCAAACTCACCCAACTTCTACAACATACGCGAGGGAGTATCGTAAAGTATTAATTATTACTAAGAAATAACCGAGAAATATGAATAAAATTTATTCTGGATATTTATTGATCCTTCTGTATATAATGTTGTAAATTACGTTTATTATTGTTTATTTGTTTGGTTTCAGAAAGCTATAGATTGAAGTAACTCCCAGTATCGTACAGCTTTAATTATTGTCCAGGGATATAATACATAGTTTTAATTATTACTAAAAATAATCGAGACGGTAATTTAATTTTTATTTATTAATTTTAGGACTACTTATCTACATAACCACCACCCAGAGTTATGCATTTCTCTCAAGAGTTTCTTAACCTTACGAAGGCTATAATTAAGGAACTCAGTGCAAATTGAATTTATATTCTCCATATTCTGGTTTCTTCAATCTACGGCTTCCTGAAACCAAACATATCAGTATTAATAGATGTAATATGCAACATTATGTACATAAGTTTCAATTAATATGGAGAATAAGTTTTATCTAGATCTCTTGGTTATTTCTTCGTAAATAAAATTTTACAATACCCTCTCGTACATCGTGATATCTTTATAATTATTTGTTGCAGTAATAATTTTTTCTCACAAAGGATTTTGGTGGAATCGGCACCTAAACCCATTACTCAATTAATGTATCGCAAACCACAAAGCTCTATTGACCATAACCTCAGCACAAGTCCCTTTTAAAACTTATGGTAAAATTCAACCCCTTGAGGGCCAGCGTGACAGAGCGTTGTCTCGTTCATTTCCTGAAGTCACTCATACGTGTCAGAGTATGGGAACGTTTTAAAAACTAATATTTTAGGTACAAGGATGTCCATAGGATTTGAGACAGATATAGATTTGACTTTCTACTCAAAACGAGACAAACAGAACTTCATGCTTGTGGATTGTGATATATATAAATATAGAGTAAAAGGTATGTTCTAGACTCGCGTGCTTCCTGACTGATTTAAATGAGCATGTGGTATTCGTTGATAATTTGTGAGGGAATGATAATTTTGCTAGAGCTTTGGAAGTTTGAACTTGAAGTCTAGTTTTTAATTGGGAGTTACATCTTGTATAAGTGAAATGTTTCTCTCTCTCTCTCTCTCTCTCTGTTTTGATCTAACAAATTTAGAAGACATGGAAAGTGTTTGGAGACGTGTCTGTGTGTAAGCTGATGAAGTGATTAGAGTGTCTTCAGTAAAAAAAAATTAGATTTATGCCAATGATCATATGCGATTCCAAATATAAGCTTTCTCCAACATGAATCTCTACTAAATAAAATGAATTTAATTTAATTAAATAAAAATAAATGAAGTTTGTAACTAAAAACATATAAAATACTAGTATAAAATAATATAATTAATAATTAACTAAACTTAGTATAGAAACAATTATTAAAACCTAACAAAGATTTAGAAAGTCACGAAGAAAATATGGAAATATTTTTTTTTTTTTAGATTATAGGAAAAGTATAAAAAAAATAATGAATTTTTAATTGCCAAAATGGTAGGAAAAAAGTAAAAAAAAAAAAAAATACACAACAAAAAGTAATTAAGAAAGAGAACAATATACCAGAAAGAAACTAAACCAATAAATAATGGCAAGAAGATAAAATTCAAATCATGAATTAATACAAACCGAAGCATAAGAATCAAAGAAAATAAGAACCATAAAGAGAAAGAAATATAGCATTTTTAAATTCTGACTATAGTTATATATATATATATGTAGGTGGTCACAGGAATTAAACTTCTTCTCACAAATGAATAACGGAAGTTTGAACAAAAACACAGCTTAATGTATGCACTAACACAATAATTGGATACACGCAGGTAGGACACACTGATGTAGACAACATGAATCAACATATACTAAAGGTACAACACATATTAATGATACTGCCTTCGCGCACTAACAAGATACTATTAACTTGCCATTACAACCACCTTCTCGCGGTTGTTAGATAAAAGTTCTTTTCCGCCTTTGCACGATTGAACAGAACTTTCTCGTCCTCGTTCAGGGAGCTCTCCCCCTCCGCACACAAGCAAGAGCCACAGCTGATCGCCTCTGACCGCAGCCCTATCAGGTGGTCGGCACTCGCTCCAATCCTACACACACACACACACACACACACACACATATATATATATATATATATATATATATATATATATATATATATATATAAAGGAACAGTGTGCCCACTTAAGTCCCTTGCCACTTTCTTAACTTTGGAACGGCTGTTGCTATATTCATAAAAGTGGTGTCTGGGTATAGTAAAGTAGCTATGCGCTACTGAAGGAATCCATCTACGTCGCAACTTGGTGGAAAACTGCGGAGTTAGCCTTTCTATCTTTAAAATGGAGCGAGATAGGGAAAAAAATAATTTACGAAGTTGTAGAGTATAATCGATTTAGTACGAAAAGATACCTTGTGGACATTAATGCGAAGAATAGAACGGTTAAAACGCGCTTTTGTTTTTTTTCGTGATTTCCTACACTGTGACGTCACGAAACTTGAACGGAAGGAGAAACGATTATCTGTCGGTCAAGACACGCCTCCGCAATGTAACACAGTGGTATCACTTGTGATCCCCAATCAAAAGGACCGCGGCTTAAGTCCAGAGGATTGCATCCCTGTACTGATTGTCTTCATAGACAGACTAGACAATACGTAGATCATGTAAAATAGTGTCGCATCAACTCAACGTAACTGGTGTTCGAAATATTTGCAGTATACAAATACGTAAGAAACGCTACGCCTGTTCACCTGAGACAGATATAAAAGAGACGTTTTGTGGTTGATGCTCATTATCATGGAGCGATTTTCTAAAGCTGAGTATTGTTAGATGGTTTTTCTGTACGGTGTATGTGGACGCAAGGCACGATCAGCAACAAGGGTGTACCGGCAAAGTTTTCCTGAAAAAAGGTTCCGCATCCATCTCATCACACTACCTGTTGTAAAATATTTAAGGGAGACAGGCTGCGGGAGTAGTCGAGCTCCATCTGGCAGACCAGCTAAGGTAGGACGGCAAAGTCAGTCGGATGATGTATTAACATTCGCCCTCGCATATCCGAAATACAGCACAAGAAAGATCAGTCAACACTATGGCCTCTTTGAAAATCAGGTTTGAAAATTGCTAAGCGAATTAGGTGCTCATTAGGGTTTCTTTCCCGGGGGAAATCATAAGATTTCTGTACTTTTTCTATTCCCGGGAATTATACTTCGTTCCCGGGATTTCCCGGGAATCGCACGGAGCTTCAATTATCTACGAGGTAGCTATTTTTGACTTGACTGTAGATTTCAACCTTGGACATCGTTAGCTGACCCTACTATGACAATTTGCGATCGTTCACCCCGAACATCCTGGATGAAGGAATGTTCGTCACCCCAACTGTGGGGTGTAATATGAGAAAGAAAGATTAACGCTTACGCTGGATTGGTGAGAATTTTTCCAGCTAGCCGTGGGAAGGAGTATCTGTCCAGATAAATTCCTGTCTATCTGTGTATTGAGCTTTGTTAACAAGAAGTGTCGGGTTTTTAAAGCAATCGCATTTCGTAGCCAACCAGCAAAATCTGATCGAAGTTCCAAGATCTTGATTTATGAGGATAACGTAAGTACTAATACTTAAAACTATTATTTATTTAATCTTTTTTTAAATTTTTTTTCCGGATACTTGTGTTTATTAAGAGCTATTTAATTGCATCAGCAATTTGAAAAAGGGAATGAACCCTCAAATTGTTTGGGGGAGAATATTTTTATAAGGTATCTCGCAATATTTCTTATTTATTACTTTTCTAACCCTAGCTTTCGTGTGAGATTCTTATATTATTATTTATTTTTATTTATGTAACAATAATATGACACTTCCATAAACAAGAAATCGGCTATACAAATTAAATATCTTAAATACAATAATTAATATTTTTAACGTACATAATCGGCACTTCAGCAGAAAATGAGTTTTCAAGTATTTATTAATATTTATCTCTTAGTAGAAACATTAGAGAAATAATTGATTCAGCTTTGACTGGTTAAATTTCAAAAGCATGCGAGTCAATGAAGGAAGGTTAATTTTAGTAATTATTTTTCAAATGTGAATTTTTTTCCCGAGATTTTTAATTTACAAAATCTTTAATTGTAACATTTTTCCATGCCATTACCAATTTCTGCTTTTAGTGCAAAAAGTGATAAGTTTCATTAAAAAAAATATACAACTTTTAATTTGGAGAAAGATTTTTTCCTCTGTGTATATGATAAAGTTGAAAATAAAAAATCGAGACAGAAACAGCAACTGCAAAATAATAATAGTGTGATGTTTATTTATTATAAACGAAGCAAATTCTTTTGTATTCGAATTTTTAATAATTTCTTTCTTCAGAATAATTATTTATTCCTTCGAAATACTTCTTTCTGTAGATTTTGTTACAAACTGCCTTTGAAAATTACTTATTAAAATATATAGGGAATTTTATTACAGTACAAAGGCAGATTTTAAAGTTTCTGTTTGCTTCACAAAATTATATTAATTTTGCAGGGAGCATGGATAAAAATATATTTGATACACCATTTACTCTTCTAAACCTTTATCAGATTTCTTGATACTTATATTACATACACCTATTTTAATACAAATACAAACGTTTAAAAATCTGAAAATTAATCAGTCGAGGCTGAATCGAAAACTGAAGGAAAGAAACGGTTTTTCCAGAACAAAAACCAGAACTAATTAAAGATATGTATATTTAACTTTTGACATATACAGTCTTTTTATACGTCTATATTTGATTAACTTCTTCTTTTGATTTGTAGCATTTTAGTATATAATATATAGTTCAGTATATATATAATATTTAGTATTATAGCTTTTAGTATATATATATATATATATACAGTCGGACTTCTATTTAACGAAGTTGCTAAAACCAGAAGAAAAGTTCATTATGTGGAAAATTCGTTAAATAGAGATTCATCTTTCAATATTTTTCTGTACTAGGTTCCTGGAAAAAATTTGCAGTATAGAGAGATTTGTAAAATGGAGGTCTGACTGTATATATATAAATTTAATAGAATCGAAACAAAAAATATTGTTTCAAATTTTGTTCTGAACATAAAAATTTTAATTATTGTTTTAATTAATTGTTCTGTTAATGTAACACATACAAATATTTGGGATCTACTTATTTTTCTTACAATTTATATATTTCTTTCAGATATAAAATATAAATATAACCATTTGAAATATGTCTGTCTCAATTCCGAAGTCCTTTGTTTGGCAGTATTTCATAAAAAATAAAAATGCAGAAAGTGCAAAATGCATGAAATGTAGTAGTATTTTGAAGTGTAGAGGCTGGTCTACAAGTGGTTTGCTTCGGCATTTACAAATTCGGCATAATATATCAAAAGCAACTCAATCTGTTTCGTCAGGATTAGAAAATACTGAAATTAATAAGAGAAAAATTGATAGTTATAATGATATCAGAATTACTTCTGAACAAAAAAAACCCTTATTATCATATTTTCTTAAAGAAAAAAAAGAAACGCTAGAGAAAATTGTAAGTAAACTTGTTTGTGTAGATGGATTCACGGTAAATGCAATAACAAAAAGTAACTTTATTAGGAAGTCCTTACATGATAAAGGATATTCCTTTCCTCCAAACCCTAGTGATGTCATGAAGCTTGTATATAAACAGTATAATGTGATTAAAGCTCGGGTTACTAATGAAATTTCATCAAAGTTAAACGCTGGACTTCGTTGTAGCTTGACGCTCGATGAGTTTACATCGCTTAAAAATAGACGATATTTGAACATAAACGTTCACTTCAATGAGGGTGAAATCTTTAATTTAGGAATGTTAAGAATTAGGGGATCCTTTTCAGCAGAAAATTGTGTTAAAGCAGTTGAGACTAAACTAAAGTAATTCGGAATCATAACAGAAAAGCACATAGTTGCGTGTGTTACTGATGGTGCTAGTATGATGGTTAAGTACGGAAAAATAATGAGTTGTGAGAATCACCTGTGCTATGCACACGCCATACACCTAGCCGTGTGTGATGTGCTTTATAATAAACAAATAGATTTGGGAGAAAACATTGTTGAAATAGAAGATAAATCGCATGAAGAAGAAGACAATGATGAAAGTGAAGAGCTAATTGAAGATTTAGACAAAGCATTAGATTTAGAATTTGAAAGCGGTGTAGGAACAGATGCTTCGTTTCATATCACTTATGCAGAAAAAAATTCTATAACTAACATAAATGAAACTATAAAAAAGATTAGAAATGTATTAAAATTATTCAGAAAATCACCTCTCAAGAATGATATTTTACAAAAATATGTTACAGAAGAGTTTGGCTGTGAAAAGATGGTTTGTTTGGATACCAAAACACGATGGAATAGTTTGTTGGCAATGCTTGAAAGATTTTTAGAAATAAAGTCAGCAATTTTAAAAGCCTTAATTGACATTAAAGAAGAACAAATGATGGCCAATGTAGATTTTGAAACAGTGTCTACAATTGTAGCCGGCTTTAAGCCAGTAAAAATTGGCTTAGGAAAATTATGCAGTCGAAATGCAACTTTGCTAACTGCAGAAGGTGTATTTTCTTTCGTTATTGGGGAATTTAACGAACAAAATTCAGAATTTGCGAAAAATATGAAAAATTCTCTAATCCAAAGAATTAATGAGAGACGCAACATTAATTTAATAGGATTAATGCAATACCTGAATTTTGGGAGAAAATACGAAGCAACTGCAGTTACAGTCGATATTTCGAGATTGCCTGGTAAAACTTGTTTGGTTAGACAAGCCCAAATGATAGGGACAAGGCTTTTCTGCGAAGAAGAGGAATCAATATGCAACTCTTCGCACTCAGAAGAAGAGAGCATGGAGATTTTGAAAGAAAAACCTCTAACGTTGGATGAAAAATTAGAGAAAGCAATTTACTCTAAAACAAAAGTTTTATATTGTTCAACTAAAAAAAGTACTAGTTTCAACAAAATCATGAAACAAGAGATGCAACTGTTCGACTCAACTGAAAATCCTTCAACAAACATTATAAAACTATGTGAGGCCTTAAAAACTATTCCTCCAACGTCAGTTGAAGCAGAGGGCATTTTCTGCTGCCGGATTGTTCGTCACAAAGCTTAGAACTAGGCTGAGTGATAAAAGTATAAATTGCTTATGCTTTCTGAAATCCTATTTTAAAAGTGAGTAATAAATTTATTATATATCTTTTGTATTTTTAGCTCATTATATAAATAAGCTTTAATTTTGGAATTTATATGTATCCTTATTTTATATAATTATTATTGATTTTATTTAAAAATAACTTGTTTTTAAATTTTTTTGAAATATTGATGTATTCCCGGGAATCCCGGGAACGACAATTACATTCCCGGGATTTCCCGGACATTCCCGGGAATGGAAAAACCCGGGAAATCAGAAACCCTAGTGCTCATACATACCGACCAACGCCTTAACAGGTTTTGATGGGCGGGGGTGCCGAGGGATGCTATGCACGGTGCGACTTTGTCATGAATAAGATACTGGTCCAGCTAGCATTCTTGGCATATGTGGACGGATGAGATATGCTTTTCAAGGAATGGCATGTACAATAGGTAAAGCGCCCATTACTGGGAGCTGGAAAATCCTAGATGTTTTACAGAAATTGGACATCAAATGCGATTTCCTATTAACGTTTGGTATGCAATTTACAATAACAAGCTGATCGGCCCAATATTTTACGATGGCACGTTAACGGGTGCATGATATTTACAATTGTTATAGAACATTAACACCCGAATTTGTGGAGAATCTGCCGTTGTTTAATCTTAGGAATCTAGTTTTTCAACATGACGCCGCGCCTGCTCACAAGACATCTCCAGTGAAGCAGTCCCTCCTTAAGGAATTCGGGAACCAAATAATAGGGTATCGAAGAGTGGCCTCCATGTTCGCCTGATTTGACTCCGCTGGACTTTTTCCTTTGAGGATAACTGAAACAGCAGGTATATGCGACTCCTCCATAAACATTGCAGTACCTTAGTTAAATGACGCATTACGGATGCTTATGTTAGCGTGTCGCGCTCTATGCTCCAACATTTGCAAAGTGACATTCAAACAAGGATCCAAAAGTGCAATGCAGAAGACTTTGAGAAGTTTGAACGTCTAAAATAATGGTATATTGTTATAACTAGTTTTTTTTTTCTTTCTCCGATCATTTTGTCAAATTACAGTGTAAGAAATTACGAAAAAAAAAAAAAAATCTGCATTTTAACCTTCTATTCTTCGCATTAATGTCCACAAGATGTCATTTCGAGCAAATCGATAATGCTCTACAACTTTGCAAATCCCTCGTTTCGTTTTCCAGATAGGAATGCTAACTCTGCAGTGTCCCACCAGGTGGCGCCGTAGACTTTTTTATTCAGTAGCGCATGACTACTTTTCTATACCTAGATACCACTTTTATGAATATAGCAGCAGCCGTTCCGAAGTTTAAAGAGTGACAAGGGACTTAAGTATAGTATTAAAGCATTAAGAGAAAAAAAAAATCTGAAGGAAAAATGTATAGCTTTTTTGAGGAGACAATAGCAACACCAACTTTAGCAGCATAAATCGCGAAGGAAAAAATTTCATATTCCAGCGTTTAAACAATACCCTTGGAAAAAGTACCTTTGATATTGGTTTCCTGTACATATATAGAATAGTTATGCGCTACATGTCTTAAATGGATTGGCCATAGACATTGTGACTTTAATAATTATTTTTAGATTTACACTGCAAGGACTGAAGTATTGGAAAAGTTATGAAACTTAGTTGAAATATAATGCAAAAAGCTGCTATTTCAATCAAAATAAGATGGTTATCTGTATTTGCCACCATTAACAGAGAATGCTGAAAATATATCCAGCTCTTAGATCAAATTTTTTATAAAAAGAGCATCTCCTTATGTTAGTTACAATTTTTTAAAAAAATTATATTTTTGTTCATAAATTCTCTGATGTATGTTTTTTATTGTAAAATAAAAAGCCCGGGAAAAGAAAATAACTGTCGTTCACGAAAATAAAAATTCTATATCTAGTTAAAATCAGTTTAACTAAATGAAAGGAGCAAAAAATTTTGCTTCACACACTGAAATAGAAGGAAATTATAAAAAGTAATGGAGAGACTTCAAGAAGCTGAGTTATAAAATAAGAGTTTAACATTTTAATATAAAAAATACGGGAAATTTATATCTGAATATATGGACAGCTTCTTTTAAACAATTTGAAATTTTTGATTGGACGTTAATGGAAAATTCATTTAAAATAGATTAAATATTTTTCTAAAAGAAATGAAGATCCAGTCCTTAGAATTTAATTTTTTTTTTTTTTTTTTCATTTTTCTTTACAATTCTAACTCATAATACAAGCGTAGAGAATATCTTTAGCCTTCTAAAATCAATATGGACAGATGAAAGAAACAGATTATTACAAGAGTCAGTGAAAGGTTGATTCTGGTATAGTAAAACTTCAAAAATATGAACGGTAAAAATTTTTATGAATTCTGTTTTAACAAAAAAATATCTTGAAAGAAGTTAGAAGCAAAATATGATTTTGTTTAAAATAAAGAACAAAATAGAAATGTTTTGTATGTACATTGTGATTGTCTTAAAAATTTTATTTTGCTTTCTTCAAAAGTTGCATTTTCTGCTTTTTAAAAGAAATTTATTGTGTTGGTCAGATATTTAAAATTTTATTTATTGTTTTTTTTTCTTCTTAAAAACCTAAATAACTTTTTTAATAAAAAAATTTATTGCGTCAACGCATACTCTTTTTCTTAGAAGCAGAATTGGTAACCCTACTTTTATGACAAGAAAATGATTTAAGAAACTTATCGCTAAAGGTGCATGTGCGATTATCAACAGCATTAAAACTAGCAGTTGTGAATACACTTCTTGAAAAAGTCTGATTTTCAAATTTTACATGTTCAAAATGTAATGGCCAAGATATTTTTTTTTTTTTTTTTGTCCCACAAATTAGGCTCTTCATGACATTCTGTTTCATTTTTGTTGAAATCTAATAAACTCGTAATACATTTCTCTCGTCTTTTGATTCCCCCCCCCCTAGATTAAATTCAAAAACGAACTCTCCTGGAAAGGATATTAACAGCTCAGACATTAACAATTGACCAAACGAACCTTTAGTAACACTTTGAGCTTCCAAATTCTGAATGGCAATTTCGATTTCATTATATAACTTTCAAACAGCTTTAACTTTATTTTAACCCTTTTGTGAATCTAGATCCAACAACTTATTCATATGTTAACTAATTATAATATCTTTTAAAGTTTTTATACTCTCATAGTTCTTTTCGTTTAATTCTTATGAAACTGCTGCTTTCGTTACTACACCTATAAGTAATGTTTTCAGGTAGGCAAATTTTTCTACCTGACTAAGACTTCCGTTTTTGACCTAAGACTTTTCTGCCGTCTATAGAGCTTTCGTAACTGCTCCAAAACTCCGTGAAATTTTTAGGGTCCCCTGAATATTTCTCTAACACTAGTTTTTATAAGTGTTACAAAGGTTTGAAGACTTAGCAGCTTAACACTGCATTGTTCAATATTTTAAATACGAGTTTCATCTCCTTCTCCTAACACTGGATTAATTTATTTTACCACTCAACAACATTTTTCTCGATATTTCTCTGAAGTAATTACTTCAATTTCTATTGACTATACTTCACTCATTCATTCATTCACTCATTCATTCAGCCTCATTCGATTATTTGAAGCCCCCCTTTTTTTAATATTAATTCATGCAATTTGTATGATTCATTCCTGTGTCTTTTTTACCAAGTTTCCCTCGATCCTATTTAACAGCTTAGAAAATGATTGTTCTCAAAGCTGTTCGCTTATGTTTTAAACTTTATAATTAATCAGAACATTCGTCAATACGAAAACATACCCGAGATTGCAATTGTTAAACCAATGAAATATAACACTTTTGAATATAAATAATATACTTTCATGCTCTTACCTTAATTTTTAGAGCATGGTCTGGGTCTCACCTTGATTCTTTGCAAAGCTATCTGTTGTGGATCTCAGTTGGATAATTAATAAGTGGATTGAATGAATTTTAAATAACTTTTCTAGAACACACTGGAGTCTGCTAGCAAAGGCCCATCGAACTAGAATGCTCAAAAAAGAGTTCCCCCTGCCCTGATTTAGCATATTTGACCCCTAGATTTTCTGTCGAGTGTGGTGCTCAATAAGGTGTTAAGATCCTGCTCCAAAGAGAAAGAGGAGAAGAGAACATCCCCTCTACACTGTCATCCAATACGGTGCTCGTACAACTGAAAAAGGGCACGAAATCGTGCAACACTCAAGGGATTGCTTGAGAGCATCGTAAACTGTATCCATTACTTCATCATAAAATACTTATATGATGAAACTGATGGTACTTCTGTTTTAAATAATCACCACTTTAAATATATCCCTTAACACTTACCTTTAAATTTTAAAATTTAATATTGATTTTTAAAATCTATAACATGTGTCCCCCAAAAAAGTCGAGGCGACCCTCTTTGGTCGTGACCCACCGATTGGGAATCAATGGCTTAGCATTACTTCAATACATTTTAATGGCTTATTATTATTTAAAGTATTTTTTTAAAAATTCAAACTACTTGATTTCCTCCCAAATGAGTATAGATGTAGTAATACTTTAACTTTAAATTCATATGAATACTTTTGAGGTTTTGTTAGAGGAATTTTAAGAACAGGTTAAAGAACAATTCTTTAAAAACGATTAGGAACATTTAAGAACTATTCAAATGAAGGAATAGAAATCCTCATTCCTAGTTACAAATTGAAATCAATAAGGTGTTAATCCATCTCTAGCCTTAATGTAAGCTGTCACCCGACGTGGCATAAGCTTATAAAGTCCCCAAATGAGGGGGGGGGGGGATTTCCTTTAATAACTAGATCCCTTTGCTTGTAAAGCATGACACACTTACAGCACTGCGTTATCTAGACAAAATTCTGTGACATGTTGCTTTTCGATTCGAATTTCTTAGGACTCAAAACAGTAATGATACGTAATTGTAGTTGGATAATATATGAGTTTTGTGAAATAACTCAAAAAAGGAAAAACACATGCAAAATATCAAAAATTACTGAAAGGTTTTCAAAGAGAATGCCTTATTTTTTGAATTTTTCTCACATTGTTATTAATTTCGAATAAAAGAAAGACAAAAACACTCTGGGGGTACACAAAGAAATGAAAATTCTTAAATTTGTAACTTAAATACCAAAACATTAAGTACCAAATTCCACTGATGTCAATAATTAAAACTACATATTAGCAAAAATAATCTTTACAACATGAATCACATCGTATTTCATTTATTTATGCAGTTAAATTAAATGAAAATAATTAAGGTAACAGTACACCTTCAAAGAATTTTTTTTGAAATAACCTAAATTTTGCCTAAAAAGACATATTTTATGACTGAAAGGGGCTTCAAAATTAGAAAAACACTAAAGAAAAGTTTTGTTGGTGTATAGTTTTACAGTCAAAAGGGCATTTTATACAAGTATAAGCAAAAATTAAGACTTTCCACAAAACATGGTAACTCAAAAGAAAATACATATAGTAGCGAATCACTTCTACTCGACTCTTGAGCCATAACTCAGTCAAATACAACTTACTATAAAATAAAGTCAATAAAAAGTCAATAACCTACACTGGTCAAGTCTCCCATAACTATTTATTTGTCAACTTTATAATATAATGTCTAAGGAATATTTTCTTTCCTTGGTGACCCCTTGGATTAATTCACCTATTATTGAGCTAATACTCACTTATCAGAATCTCTCTAGTTGAGGGTGTCTTGATTTCTCAAAACTCCTCTACCGTAACAAATCTTATATCAACTATCGCTTGTAAGGCCTACACTCATCGCTAATCCCACTCGGCCTCTATCTACTAAACTTCCCTTTGCTTATATACCATTGTATCTGTCTCGCTTCACTTTATGTGTACCTGTCTCTTATTAACACAATCACGTTTCATTTTGGTTGGGAAAAAATTGTTTATTTCATGCAATCAATCTCAATTAAAGTCCCCAAGGTTAGTGAATAGAAAATCGCGAATAGCCCAACGTCACAATATGTATTGACATTTTGTAAATTGAAAATTACAGAACATAACATTACCTAGGAAGTAGATTATTATTTTGATAATATAGCTCTTACGTAGTAAACTATGGTAGTTCATGTTCTGAAAACAGAAATTTTCTTTAAAAAGTCATTGTAATTTTCACTTTATTACAATATGAAAAATCTTCTACTAGGTATAAAATCTTAAAAATAGTCTTTTTATGTATTATAAGTACTTGAAAAACATATGTATAAGATTTCAGGTTCATTGATGGGTATCATTTTGAGATATTGTGTTTTTCAGTAATGAAAAATGTAAATAAATAAATAAATAAAAAACTTGTTTTTAGATTTTTTTTTTCGGTCAGAGAAATTCGTGATCAAGTAATATTAAAACATCTGTAAATTTCAGTACCTAAATAAGGTATTAACAAAACTCAAACAGATTTTTAAAGATTTAAAGAGTGAATTTTAATATGAGACCAACATTTTTTTAAAAATCGATATTTAGACCAAAAATTAGCTTGGAAAATGTACTGTCACCTTAAATAAATATTTTTTTATATAAATAAGTGGAAAATTCTCATAAGTTTCTAAGAACTTATTTGAGTTCAGTTCAATGAGCTGAATTATTAACATAATAATTAGAGGATACCAGCTCTACAATGATCACGAGATATTTAAAATGAAATTATTTTGAATTCCTATATCTGAGCTCAAGAGCATCATTTGCTATACATTCAAATTTTTTCACTTATGACAACAAAAACAAAGTGTTTGGTGTGAATATAAATGCCATTTGTGAAGAAACGCATACAAAGGTTATCATTTGTTCCACATTGATAGTAATTTGTTCTGCCATTTAAATCTAATTACAAGAATTGTCTTGAATTACTACTTCTGAGTTTGAGAGCATCACTTACGACACACACTTCAATCTTTTTCACGCTTCAACAATACATTTGTTGTATTAATAAAAAATAAAAAGAATCACTATGAATAAAAATACCACCTAAGAATAATAATAGTCAAGGTCATCTACTTATACGACTAGGGGTTATTTGCATGGCCAGAATTGTATTTCGATAACATTGCTGATGAAATACTATCAAAAGTCATGAATTGATTTGCAGCTGGAGGGTTCTTAGAAGGGGTCACGGAGGTATTCATTCTAATTCTGGTGAGCTGTAAATTAACAAAATCAGAATGAAACTGGGCGTTCACCAAACTCTTCACCTGATCGAGACTGTTCCCGGAACATTTCGGAACACATTAAAGGAAAAGAAAATAGCAGTAAAAAAAGGGGGCTGGTAGGCCCTGAAGCAATGCAGGTGCAGAAACCAGATCTTGACAACTTAGGGGTTGGCTTTATGAGTAGTAGAATCCTTCTACCAATAGACTGCGTTTTTGCAGCTCAGCTGTAAGCTAAATGATGCAGAAAGTTACAAGGGATCATTCAGAAATCCTCTTTAAGTTAGCTTTAAAGAAAATAATACGAGTCTTCAAATTCCTGAGAAAATTAGATGATTTTGCAATGAAGTTTTGAGTTTCATCTTGCAGTGCTTTGAAATTGAAAATGTGTGAGAAAAGATCATGTTTCTATTTTTAAATACTTTGGAAGGTAACGTAGAACATTGAATTAATGAAATAATAAAATTAAAAAAAAAAAAAAAGGAGGGAGAGGAATCAAAATAAGGACATTATTGACGTACTAAAGAAAAAGTTCCCATTTTGCTATTAAAAATAACTATGATCATTAAATATAAAATGACGCTGAATGTAATATCTGTCTATAGATAAAGCAATATTAAATAATACTGATTAATAAATTTTTAAATAATCCCGAAATCATTAAAAAAAAACCCAGTACATAGTAAATTTTTAATGCCTGAAAATCTTATTAAAATGCTAGTATTCTAAGGAAACCTGTTTTCTCAGCCATCAAGATTCAAAAAATGTAGAATATTAGCTTAGGGAATGTGATATTCTACTCATCAAGAGCAACTCCTTCACAAAAGTATACCATGTCATTCTATAAAACAAATTTAACATAAATTAATTGGCATGGAATATTTTTACAAATCATATTTTTATAAATGGTTCAAAGGATGCTTTTATATTTATTACCATAAAGTGCTAATGAAATGAGAATGCAATATCAGATGTTTGTGATAATAAACTTCAGTTTTATACAAAAATATATGCACCTCCTGCTTAAAGCAAATAAGCGTTCTAAACTTTAATTATTAATTTGAGAAAGGAGAGTTAAGTACATGCATGAATAAATATTTTAACAAATGTATTTTTTCCTAGCAAACAATACCTCATTCATTACATTTTAAAAAAATTTTATGCATGAAATACTGAAAACATATAAACAAATTTCATTACGTAAACAGAAAGTTTAATGAACTGCTATTTTCCCATTTCTCACCTTAGAATGAGTTCAAAAAACAGGAAAATATTTTCTATTTACTTTAAACTGTAACTATATTTGTCATCCGCATTGCAAACAATAAAGCAAAACCAGATAACTTTGTTGGAATTTATTTACACGCTCTGTTATTTCAATAGTAGATATTTTCTTAATTAGGAGCTCACGGAGGCACACACACATTTCGAGGAATCTTTAAATTCGGAAGAGAAAAAATAATCAATGTCTAGTGTTTATCAATAATGTTGAATTTTTAGATCTTGCATTTACTTCCTTTACAAATTTTCGTAATATATTACAATAGTATTATTCGTATCTGCAATAAAAATATCACGCACACATATAACAAGTTAATTCTCTTATACAAGATATATATTCTTGCTGATATATCTTTAGGATGTAAAATAGTGCATAAATTTTTAAGCACTCATTTTATTTATGCATTTACGTTATTAATAATTAAGATTTAGTTCAGGGGTGTCTTCGGTCCAACCCGTGGTCCAAGAAGAGAGTGTGGCTCAAAAGAAATATAAATAGTAAGGTAATATAGCTCCATAAAATTAATTCCAGAGTCCTTGTGTCAAATAACATCTATTGAGTCAAATCCCTCACACTTCTGTTGTGTCTGAATATTACACTAATTCTTATGTTAAGTAGAAGCCCGTGATATTATTTTGATCTATTAGTGAGTTAACATTGATGTTTTATTCTATCCGATACATGTGGCAGAAATAGATAACGTCGGGTGAGGGTCCATTTCTTGGGCAGTGCTCACATCTCTTCTACGACAAACATTCTCAAGCTGGTTGGAGATAAGGTAGCTTTGTAGATTCAACTCAGTTGACTTTCAACTACTTGACAGATCTGAAGAGCCTACCAGCTTTTATGTTGATTCAACTAGTAAGGATTAGAGCACGAGTGACATTTTTGTGTGGTAGATAATTAGTAGCCCGGGTGTGTGAGTTGACTGAGTGTGGTATGATACAGGTGATTTCTATTTAAAACTAAAGTCTGTTGCATTTTTGTTAAGCGGTTGATCAACTATAGCTTTGTCTGAAAAGCCTTCTTCTTCTAGAGAATACAAATAAGGAGAACAAGAGTCTCACCTCTATAATTTATTTTACTGTTGCATTCAGATGGATTACGATCACAATCGAGTATCGTTCGATGCATCGAATATTTCTTTATTTATGCATAGTTTGTGAACAGTTTTACAACAAGACTGTTCAATTGACATTGCAAGTATTTCTGTAAATTGAGTGAAGAAAATGAAATAGTTATTGACTACAGTGTTGCAATTCAGATAGAATATTTTGTGGAGGCTAATTATGTAGTCCCAAATTTAATAGCCAAAAACTCAAAATTACTTATAGATGGGAAGTTTATTAAGCAATGCACAGAAAGCGTGACAGACACAGTTTTCTCTGATAAGATAGATGACATTTCTAAAATAAGTTATCCTGATCAAATTATTAATAGGAGAACTTATGACCTTAGAAAATCTATCGAAAAGAATATAAAGATTAAAGCTTGCTGTTTTAAATTTTATTATTTGATACTGGATGAGAGTACTGGAGCTACTGATACGGCTTAAATTGCCATTCCATTTGTATTAGAGGTATTAATAATGTTTATAATTCAAAGGAGGAAATGCCTTTTTTAGTACCATTAAATACATGACATCAAGAAATTTATATGAAGCAGTGAAAAAACATTACACGATTTGCTTCGTCTTATGCCTATATGTCTTGTGTAACTATGAATGGTTGCCTAGCTATGATAATTATATAAAAAGGAAGGATAGTAAAATTAACAGAAGACGATGCCAGTGCTGCCAGAAGCTCTCATTTGATGAAGAACCATTGCATAATATACAAAGAAAATTCACACGGAAAAACTTTAAGAATTAACTACATTAAGCAAATCGTCGTCAAGACAATGAATTTTATAATGGCCCGAATATTGAATGATTGCCAATTTAGGAATTTTTTAATATTTCATAATATATTAAGAAATTCCTGAAATTGGCAAATATTATTATATTTGGATGATGAGTATGGAAATGTTGTATACTTCACAGTAATGATTTGGCTCATTCGAGACAAAATGTTAAAAATATTTTATGACATACCTTTTTGAAATAAAATTGTTTATGATATCAAAAGGAAAATGTACCAGAATTAATAATATCAATTGACTTGCAGATTTAGCATTTTTATTAGACTTAATTGTTCATTAAAATTACATAGACGTGGGTCTTCAAAATAAAACTTAACTTATGTATACAATATTTCAACCATAAACGTATTTCAAAAGAAGCTGAAATTATGGCAAACCAAAATAAACGCACACAGTTCATTCCATTTCAACAAATTAACTAAACATTATTTTAGAAATGAGAAAAATACGCAGCCCTACTTGCGATATCATACAAGAATTAGAAAATGGATTTCAGGATTTTCGGGGGGGGGCCCAATAAAAGTTGTTATTTTATTTTTGCTACTACGTTTACAATTGGTATAGATATGCTCCCAGCAAATTTTCAAATGAAATGTACAAAGTGGCAATTTATCATCCAATGTAAAGAGAAATTTCAAAAATTTGTTTATTGGATTTTTATAAAATCATACTTGCCCAAAGATAAATATGTTCAAATGTCATCATTGTTCGGTTCATTCGTATCCCTGTTCATTCATTCGTTATTCATGTCATCATTGTTCGGAAACACGTACATTTGCGAGCAACTGTTCATTTCTTTAAAACCAGATATTGGTACATTAGTTTCTAAAATTCAGTGACAAATATCCCATTAATTTTATGATTTATAGCTATCTTCATTCTTATAAAACTTATAATTATACGTTATATATAAAACATCAGATGTATAAAACAATGTCAATCTAATTCCATGTTTCAGCCTTTATAATACAAAAATCATAAATTATAAAGCTAAAATTACTTAAAAATGTTAACTGTGTATAATCTACATTTTTTTCTTGCTCGTGAGCTAATATTAGAGTTATATTTATTTTTGTACGGCCCCAAATAACTCGTCTTCTTCTAATGTGACTCAGGGAAGTAAAACGGTTGGACACCCCTGATCTAGATTTACGTACATGCAACTCTCAAGCTTAAACATTAAATAACAGTAATGCTTACGAATTATTCTGTTAATTTAATAGTTCGTAATTATAATTTATTGTACAGCTGTGTTAAAAATAAAATCAATATTATTATCCAGAAGATTGGCGAACTAGATTCTGTTCTCTAAATGAAAGCTCCAATTTTTTTTATATAATCATAAGAGAATGCACAGGAATATTTTAATTTTCTTATGTAAGAAAAACATTTTCATTATTTGCTTTGTTATAATCATTTAGAATAATCACAAAAAAATAAAGTATTTAATTCCTTGATTTTTCAATACGACGCTTGAATTATGACAAAATTAAATCAGAAATGCTATTCCTTTCAATTGTATTTTGAAAAATGTTAAAAGTCTTAATTAAGGGGGGGGGAAACCTTCAGAATGTGGAAAATATTTAGCGATACAAAAAACTTAAGGCACAAAGAACTGCGATTTAGACAGGTACTTCTGAGAAAACAGAAAAATTTTCAGATTATTTCATTTTTAAGTACCTGTAATTATAATAAACAAAGAAGGTATGATTCTGATTTAAAAATATATCTTTGATTCATCTGCAGGAGAGAAAATTAAGAATTTCTCAACAGTCAGAAAACAGCACAGGATTTGTGTGATTAGTTATTATCTTCTTTTTCTTAAATTCTGTCTGCGTTCGAAGTTTCGTAACCTATTTCGCAGACGAGTAAGATACCTAATAAATCATTTGCAAATTATTCATTTAATTACAAGTTAAAAGAATGTTGCAATCAAATTCATTCCTTATTCGAAAACAGCCAAATTACTGTGGTTAATGATTTCACTGAGATTACTTTATAAATTTACGATGTAAAACTTTATTCAAATAGAAAATTTTCAGCTTTTTGTTCCCTTAATTCAAGCGTTTATAATCGTAAGATAAAGATATGGAAATATATGATACTTTCTACACCTGAAAAAATAACAATGGAAAAACTGCAATATTTATTTATTGTGAAATATTTACAATGGTTTTAATAAAGTAGTTAAATATATTTTTTATTATATCAGTTTTTTAAAGTCATCATCTCATTATATTTGAAAAAGTTAACCTAATGATAAAAAACAGGCAACGCAGTTTGTGCTCAAACTTAAAAAAAAAAAAAATTACCTTTTCAATTCAGATTTTAAAAAAAATCATTAAAGCACGGGGGGAGGGGATATATTTTTATTGATTATCTTAAACGAGATTAAACTTTTTTGATTATCTTCCTATATTTTATTGGTCATCAGGAAAAAAGATAAAGATATACGTTGAGGGGAAAATATAATTCATATATTTTTAACTATTTTTCTATTAATGTCAACAGATAAGGTAAAATAAATAAATAACGGCGACAAGAGCCAATTTAAAAAATTTCATGTCGTTTTTAAATCAAATATTCGAAACTGAAAGTTACGAGGGTTGTTCAAAAAGTACCCGTATTAGGAATGGGAAATGGAAATGCGGTAACTAACTATATATATATATATATATATATATATATATGTATAGTATTATACACTGGTCGCATTTCCTTTGTCTAAGAAGTCCATGAACATGATATCCTTTACATCTCAAAAACTAGTAGCCATAACTTTTCCATCTGATGAGACCGTCTTCTTTGGAGCAGATTCTCTGAAAGCAATCAATTGTTTTCACTGTTGCTTGTTTTTGGATACATACTGATGAATTCAGGGCTCATCAACGATGACAATTCAACGCGGCACTAGTCAAAATTAACGTAGAAATCTGTCAAATTTGCTTTCGTGCCATTTAACAGATGGCAGCACAAAGGTAACATTAACTTGTTTCAGCAATGCCAATTGTCTTCAAACTCAGAAATTTTTTAAACCACCCTCAAAATATAATTTTTTTGAAAAATAAGAGGTTTTATGTAAGTACAAAGAGCTGCTTTTAAAGCAATATAAGAGAGAGAGAGAGAGTGCATGGAAATAAGATTCAAATCTATAGTTAAATAAGTATTGAAATTTGAGATGAAATTATAACTCATTTTAAATGTATTCTATGCATTCCAATTGACCCATGATTACATTCAGTACTTTTCTAAGCTGTAATTTTTTTCTTATTAAATTGCAGTTCTTTTCATTCCATTAATGTTCGTTACAAGCATTCTAATGCTCGCGATATGTGTTGTAACACCCACTGATTATTATTTGATTCCCTTTCCACTATAAGACTATTATATTACAGACACTAAATTACTCAGCAAAAGGAAGAGGAAGTCAGATGAACCAAATCAACATATTTTTATTCAATCATTAATACATTAAATCTAAAGACTACCTACTCTTTTTAAGATTACTTTATTCGAATGTGCCTTAATTATCGTTTATAATAGTAAATTAATTTATTTCTTACAGATTCACTCTGGTTCGAGTGAGCAGAATAACTGAAAGTGAGGGATCGATCCTTGAATCTTCTTACGATCGTTCCCAGGATTCAATTGTTACTGAAGTAATACATCTTTTTCATTGTTTTGCAAAAATTACACTCCTCTCGTTTTTATAATTTATCGCATCTGAGCCATCCTCTCAAACACTTGGTCCCATCGACATGGAGGAAGAAGAAATCATTTCTGTTTTGAATAGATACAGAGGAGTTTTTTTTTTTTTTAAAAAAAAAAAAAAAAACTAAAATTTGCAATATCTCGAAAGTGAAAGATGCATTTCAACAAGATAGAGCCATGCAAAAAATAGTGGTAAAGCTTTAACTAGAGACTCTAAAGGTATTAAAAATAATAAAGGCTTTTACTCAAAATTCTATAGAATTACCAGAAGATATTTATTTGAAATATTCACTTGAAGTCGTAGAAAAAAAATGGAAGATCAACTCAAACAAGTGGAGGTAAGTTTAAAAATTCTCTAATCTAAAATTGAATATAATCCTCCAAAATTAAATAATAATAATAATAATAATAATAATAATAGAACTGTTTCCATCAGTTTTCCGGAGATGCTTCTCTCTCTATTTTGGCAAAGTGCAAAGACTTTCAGAATTTTAAAAGCCTATTTTTAGCAATTATTGATAAAGTTTTAAATGGCTCACAAAAATTATTTTGTTTAAAAACAGTTCTTAAAGAAATAAATTCTGTAGAAACATGTGAGGATACATTCGATTCGTTGTTCCCTCTTAAGTATCTAGATACGAGAATAAAAGAGGCAGTTGTGGATGCTCATATAAATGATCTATTACATTTGGAAAAAAATAAGTTCATCGGCATCTCCGTGAATGTATTTTTCAGACATTGTCAAACGAAATTTAAGACCTTTAAAATTATTGAAAGATGAAATAATTGATTTTTCTGTTATTTTATTATTGGATATTTGGTTGCAAAAACTATATAAAGAAACATGGAAGCAATTTGAATTAATGTTTAAAACAAAAGATGTCCCCCCCCCTCTGATAATTGCTTGAATTTTTTAGAAGAAAGAACTCGTATTCTCAAAGTAAGAAGTTTAAGAGCAGTAGAAACTCTCTTTTTTTCAAACAAGGCAATTTCACATGTTAAGCCATCATATGAAACAAACAATTCTAATTTTTCACGAGCCTTTTTCATAATTTCTAAGCATGTATGTGTAGTTAGTAAGAATTGCCACTCAATTTATCATTGCCTAAAATTTAAAGAAAAATTGTCTAAGAAAGATTTCTGCTAGCGAAAATGCACAAGGTGTTTTAAATGCTTAAATTCTTCTCATATATTCTCCCAGTGCCATTCTAAGTAGTTGTTCGGTGCGTGGCAAAATGACTCATCATTATATGCTATGAAAAGATTCCATTGAGGGTGCAGCAAGGGAATTCGTTGGACATAAATAGCAAGCCAGGAGACAGGATTCCTGGTATAATTATCAATAACGGGTAAAATTCAAATACAAGAAGTTATTCGCTTGAAATCACCATAAGATGTACGCACCTTTACTACTCGTACATCGACACCAGTACCTGGCATGGTCTTTGTTATTTGACCTACCGACCTCTTACAAAGTGATAACTGGTTGTCCTAATTGATACCTAGGTTGTCCTAATTGTATGGGAGGATATTTTGTTTTTTAAGAACCATTTATTCCTTTGTTGTAAATGACTCAAATAACTATTTTGGCAATTTTTCTAAATGTTTTTCATCCTCTTTTGAGTTATTTGCCATCTATCAAGTAAATTTCCCCTTTTAACAGTCAAGTCTGCGTCAGCAATAGAGTTAATGACTTTATCAATAAAGAAGTCCAGAAATCAGAACTTCATAACTATCAACATCTGGGGATAATAGAGGAAGAGTACGGGATTCGTAGCTTATACATGCATCTGATCAATTCTATCCATCACAATTCGTATTATCAATCTAATCTGCATGAATCATGTTTCATTTTATCAGGGTGAGGTTTCATTTAAAACAATTTGAAAAGAAAAGTCCCCAAGGTTAATTGAAGGGAGAAATCGTGGTATAGTCTAATGTCATAGTGTGCGGTGAAGATTGTAATATGATATCATTTATATTCATTCGAAATATTCATTGGATTTGTATTAAAATATAAACAATAAATAACATAACAGATCTATTTTAATTGTAGTGTTTTGCAAATATTATATCTTTTTTCCTGAAAAATGTGTCATGTTGATATAAATAAAATATAAGTTTACTACGATTTATTTACAGTATATCCATTTTAAATTGCAATAAAATTTGATTTTATAGAATTATTTATAATTTTTTAATAGTTATATATTTTTCTGACAATGTATGTTAAATTTTCTTAAATAAATGTAATTTTTATTTCGAATTATAAAAGACCATGCTGTAAAAAGTTAATAAAGTTACAAGATCATTTTTATAAAAGGGAAAGTTATTTTTGTTGCAGTTTTCTATTTGTTTATTTCAGGAATTTGAAATATTTGTTTAAAAATTTGAATAACTTTGACAAAATGTAATTTTCCTTCTATAAACAAAAATTTTTAATAAGTTTTTATAAATATTAGTTATTTGTTACACTTTTGATGAATCGATTATAATTCCTTTCCATTAAAATGTCACTGTATCTTAGAAGTTTAATTCTATTCATCAAAATAAATACATCAAAAAATAAGGATTAAAATTTCCTTTTCTAAGTTCTTTTGTCAATATTTGATTAAAAAGAAACAATTGACTTAGGAAAAGAAAACCTATGAATTAGAAATACAGAGAGAATCAAATTGAACTTCGCTTCAAATGAATAAACGAATTCAGGTTAAGCTACAAAGTGCAACATGAACACATCTGAAAAGTAGTGATGGTTCGCTTTTTAAACACCAGTTGTTTAATTCATTGCGATTAGTGTCATTTCCTTGTTGATGCTTAATATATACACAAAACTAGAAAAAAAAATTTAATTTTATTTCAACCCTTTTTAAAGAACAATTTTAACAATATTCTGCAACCAGAATGGTGTCTCTAATTTAAAATTTAAATTGGTCACATATAAGAAAATATCCGAAGACAATGTAAAATGGAAAAGAAAAAGGATTAAAAACGATCTGCTTGGATTTAAATTGCTTATGTGAGTTCAAATTTTGCAGTGTAATCCTAATTTATATTTTTTTTAAAAACAAAAAGGAAATCTTTACGTTACTTTTTTAAATAGAAAACTCCACCTTTTTTACGATGTGGAAATTTCCTATCCACACGGAATGTGAATTGCCATTTATTCACTTCTTTTGTATAATCCATTGCATAAAATAGGACATGACCCTTGATTAAGACTAAGTGCATAGTGAAAAAAAGAAATAAAATTACCCGGCAATACGCACTCAGATAGACATAAAAGAGTGCACTGACATCTTGTAAATAAGCTTTGCTCTTAGAATATGAATGAGTATTAAAATTATTATGTATTTACATATTTACTGTTTCGATGTAGATTAATAGATGCAATTATATGTCAATTGATTGTTCCTATTTCTCTTGTTTCATGAACCTCGTGAAAAGGGATTGGCTAAAAATTGCTTATTACTCTTTTCAGGTGTATTCATATTTTAATCCGTAGCTAGGACAATCGAAAATTTTTACTCAGAAAGATTTAATTTATAGCATTTAAAGCCATGGGATGTATAGAGCTTTTTGTTGTGACAATTATACTATTTTGCCACTGAAAATCACAATTGTTCACATTTCACAATCTCCAATTAGAGTCATCATCTTTAGAAAAAGTACAATATTTTTAGATAAAATATATTTGGCAGGTATGAATCATGTCATAGAGTACAGAGTCAGGTGAGTAAATAAAAGTATATACATGTGTGTGTGTACAATACATATGTAGACTTATATGCATATCTATCCATCTCTCTCTCTCTTTTATATATATATATATATATATATATATAATATATAAAAGAGAGAGAGAGATGAAAGACTACTTAAGATTATATATATATATATATATATATATATATATATATAATGTTAAGTAGTCCTTTTAAAAATGATAATCGTAATTTTGTAGGTTTTCAAAAATATACATAGAAAGAGAGAGAGGGGGAGAGATTAGGCTTTCGAAAAAAGGGGGAGAAGAAAGAAAGTTTAATGAAAGGGAAAAAATGATTTTCCAAAATTTATACAGCATGTTCTAAAGCACAGTTAAATAATTCATTTTGTAAAAAAAATTATGCATCTCTCACTTTCTCAAAATAGAAACAACAGTTACGAGGGTAAAAAAAAAACCTTTCAAATGATGAAAACTTAATAAACACTTTCTGTCTGAAGTCTGAAATAATTTGAATGTAAATGATATATCGTTAAAAGCAATATCGACATACTAAATAATAGATTATACAACATTTAAGAATCACTTATTATTCTCAGAAATGAAGCCAACTAAAAGTGCATTGAGCGTGATGAAAATTTGTATGTGTTATGACATTAAAATTTAAAGGACGTTGCAGTATGGCATTCAACACATCTACAGTGCTTTAAAAACAGCGAAGTAACCAAGGAAACAAAAAAAAAAAAAAAAAAAAAGGCGGGGGGAAGGAGGTCTTAAAATATTACATGCTTTACGAGAATTTTTTAAAATGAAACAAGATAATTTAATGAAAAATTTAGCATTGTATTCCTTTTGCGACAAAAATGTGGAAAAGAGACTATTGTATTTTTGTAATGGCAAAGAGTTTGAAAGAGAATTAAATGTATAAATACATAGAGAAATTTATCTCCTAATTAGCTGAGAATAGAAATATTCAGTTATGACTTTCTCTTATGTATTTCAATAAATAACAGCTAATAAAATAGGATCAGTCAGAAGACAACATTACATATAAGCAAAGTGGAAAGATTTCATAAAAAGTTATAGAGAAAAAATTGCAAAAAAAAAAAAAAATGATTATTAAGGTTTAATCATTTGAAGGATAAAAGCTAACATTTTTTTATAAATGTATGTAAAAAATAATGCATTAGCGGGAGGTAATTATCAGATTTTATGAAAAATAATATTCACTTAGCTAAAAGGAGAAAAATGTGTTGAACTGCGCATAATAGTAGATTATGGTAAAAAAAATATTTTTTTCTGGATAATTATCCGTATTCGCTAAGCTTAAACTTTTCGGTTCCCTTTAGGAAGAAATTTTCCTTTTAACTTTCTTGATAATTTATGGAACGATTATACATAAAAACAATTCCAAATTAAAAACAGTTGTTAAAGCTCTTCTGAGTAGTGACCAGGATATGTAGAAATATATAAATGATGTTATCATTAACATTATAAAGCAATGATTTTATATTTTAATGCTTAATATGCAGTATCACTTTGATGTATTAAAAGGAAAAAAAGTGTACAACCTATTCAAATATTTAGGTTTTTATTTTACGAAATGGAATAACCTCTCTGAATTTTGTAAAGAGGTTCATGTGTGAAAAATAAGAAGGGGGGGGTGAATTTAGGACGTATTACAGATTTACAATTCACTTTGTAGCTAAACCAGAGGAAATTTCCTCAAGTTTCTTTCAACACTAGTGAAACTTTTTTTTTCTTTGAATAAGAGTGTCTTTTCCCTTCGTATATGTCTTTCATTGGTAGTATGAGGAAAGCTTAACGCAGCGAAGAAATACTTTTTTGCTATAATTAACAAATAATTAGATATAGAATCGAGTTATTGTTACGAATCCGAGATGATGCTTCCCTCCAATGTTTCTCTTATAAGGGAAAATAGACATTTACAGAGATTTCATCAGTTAGCCAAAAAAAGCTTAAGCAATGACTCCTTAAACTTGGTGTCGAATTTTGGATACTATTTTGGCGACGTGAGAAATTTTATCACTTTGGAGAGCTGAAATCTTGGCGATATCTCAACTGGGAGGAAAGTTACAGATTTTTCCTGAATTTGCTGAAACGGCCTTTACCTGCGAGGAACCTATCGGGAACCGTCAAGTCCGCCTTGGAGACCCAGAATATTACTGCGGAGTTTTGTCTTTAGTGCTAACTAGTAAGTTGGCGAGCTGAACGTTGCTGATATAACTGTGACTGTCATTACAAGTGCTGGTTTTGTTCTGGAATCTATGTCACTAATCTGTACAAGTTCCGTATCTCTAATTTTTGCAATCCATTTGTCCAAACTTCGCTACTTGTGTCAGTCTTGTCCTGAATATTTGTGAATAAAGCGTCATTTGTCATTATTCTCCGTGTTGGATTGAATTCACTCATGCATACACGAGACTGAGTGAATTTTTGTGACATTGGTGTCAAGAGTCGTGTATTACAAGGATTGCTTGTGACCACGGCAACATAGGATAAATTCGAGAAGCTGTTTACTTAGATGTCAGAAATGAAAGCTGGGCAATGAGAAATCATGAAACATTTGAAAGAAACAAAATCCAGTCAAAAACGCTTGGTGAAAGAAATGACATCGGAAAGGAAATCTTGGCCCGAGGAAGTGAAAGTTGGAGCAGATTCTAATGTTGAATTTTCGGAGACTACCAAGAATAATACTACAGAGGAGTCCGAAGAAAATCCTGCTGAAAAAACGGATGTAAAAAACGAAGTTACTTCAGAAGAGAAGATATACGATAAAGAGATCCAGTAGAGGACGAAGTTCAAACGAAGGTCGAAAGAGAAGAGAATCCAAGCAATCAAGTAGATCTCTAGAGCTTTTGTAACAAAAGAGACATTTTGGTTATGCTTTTAGGCAGGTAATCACCGCGTAAAGGCTTTAAAATAAAGAGTAAAGAGGAAGTGGAGATATAGAAAACACAAATTGTTACATACTTTTGAAGGAAATTTAATAAGAACGTTTATTATCGTCAATGTTGAAAATGCTAAATCATTAAAACGGAAGGATTAAAGAGGTAGAAGAAATGTAGTCGTTAAGACTGACATCTTTCTCAAAGAAAACTAAACGTGCGCGCGAGTATAGCTAAAGGCATTGCTTAAATTTTTTAAAGATTTTCTCAATAATTACGTTCTAAAATTTCTTCGGTATGATACACAATTTAGAAGTAAGTTTTCCTATTAATATTGATTGCTTCATATCTTAAGGACAGAGTTCAAAAAAGTTGGCATCAATTACTCACTCTTTATTTTGAAGTTCCTTACAAAGTGAATACGTGAATATTTGACTAAAAGGCTTAAACTCTTAAATTTTTCCAGAGTTGAAAAAATAGATACTTGAATAAAAAAAATTTTGCTCACTATAAATAAAAAAATAATATGAATCAATATAAAAAAAGTAACACATGCCTTCGAGATTCCTTACTACGTGTAAACACCTTAGGTTATTATATTTCTTTTAAGAAAACTATTTATTGAACTATTTATAATAGTATTTTCAGACATTCCGATGAAAAAAAAAACTTGGTGATATTTATATAGCTAGTTCATGGATCACGATACACAGTTGGAAAACATTTCTATATTTCTATTGAAGCAAGTTCACCTTCTAAGCCTGAAATATAATATTTATTTTTTTCCTCCTAGATTGTAAAGACTGTTGAAGAGTTTGTCACTCTTAAATTTCTGACTAAAGAGCAACAAGAAATCTTGCAGCATTCTATCAATGAGATTTTCTGTCTAATCTAGTATTGTAAAAATTCTATTTAAATTTCTCTCTTGTCAACTTTCAAAATTACTAGGTACCCCAGATTATTAAGTCCACCTTAAGTCTCCATGTATTTGTTCTGGTGGTAGGATATGCGCTTTTACAGTCAGTCACGAGCATTTTTCTTCAATGCTAAATGAATAAAGCAATAACTTAACAATGATGATAACAAACATATATATATATATATATATATATATATATATATATATATATATATATATATATATATATATATGAGTAAGTGTATGATGAATTAACATTACTATTAATATTTTTTAATTAATTTGTAGATATTGATTTTAACACATTTTACATTAATGAGATACAGTCACAGCTCAAAACATAAACTGTAATTCACATTAAGACACGAGAGATAGGCGGTTACATCGAGATAGTGACGGATGCAAAGCACTCTGTGTTCACTCGCCTCAGTGGTTAAGTTAGAAGAGAGCGAAACGCTCAGTGTCTGGAAAGTTAATGCAAGAATTATTCAGATCAAGTGATTTTAGATTTAAAGATCTTTGGGTGTTTCATATGGAGGCGAATTGTTTAGTAGGTCCTTACGTATCCAAAACGTGGGAAAATGCAGTCTAAATAGATTTAAGAATCGCGAGATCGAATATATTAAAAAATTAAAGATAATTGTATCAGGAAATAAAGACGAACTCCGTACTGTGATAGTTAAAGCAGAAATTAGAAAAGTAAATTATAAATTTAGTTGTAAAAAATCATTATACACATAAATGTATAACACATCGATCAATAACTCCCGAGACTAACCCAGAGATGGCGCTCGTAGTAAACCAGTAACCAGGTCTTTCTAGAGTACTAACCTTTGC
>BMAW01073391.1:0-20831 GCA_019974015.1 Nephila pilipes
TTTTTTCCATTTTTTAAACAAACTACAAAACGACTTTACTCCAACCTCGATAACTCAGCTGTTTCTGGTCCGATCGACTTAAAATTTTGACATGTTTCAAGCAAAGGTTAGTACTCTAGAAAGACCTGGTTACTGGTTTACTACGAGAGCCATCTCTGGGTTAGTCTCGGGAGTTATTGATTGATGTGTTACTATATATTTTCTAACTCCTTTCCTTATATATATACAACATCTTCCTTGCTTAGATGTCGATAGTGGAATTAGCATACTTCTTAACATTTTCATTAAGTATTTCTAATATTATTTTCCTAAAATTATGTGGCGGGTTCGGTATTTTTAATGGTTTTTAAAGGAATTGTCAAGTGAGAGAAAATTCTAATAGGAACAGGTAATCTTGCATCTGGTAGTGTTTCTGATATCTTTTGCAGCATTACAAAATACAAGAATGATGTTCCAGTTTGTACCCACTGCATCAGTAGTCCATAAACTTCTGCTAAATACCATCTTCGAGTCCTTCGATGGACAGAATAGTTTTTGCAAATTGATTAAATATATCAACTCTTCCTTTAATCAAGTTACAGTATTAAATAATATGTGATTCTTAGATTCTTAACAGAGGATTACGCGTTGATGAGTGCTTGATTAATGTAAGAAGATTTTTCTACTTTTAGACACAAAACCTGTGAACTGAATTTTATCATGTGTGTGGTATAATGGAAGACAAATTAGTTTATGGAACAATTTTGAGCTATAACTGCCTAACTGGTTAAGAAAATTTCCTGCGGTAATTAATATCAAAATAAATTTTCACGAAGTAATTTTATGAAATGTATGGTATCAATTGTGAAAAAAATAACCTTTCCGAGATGAGTTTTCTTTGTTGAGCAGATAATTGAGCATGTTACAAAAGTGAACTTTCTATGATACCGGTATCCCTATGACGTTATGACTATTCACAGAAAAAATCAGTATTATCAGTAATTCGGATTTTAATAATACATATACGAGTACATAAGAAAAACAATTTCCTCAAATTGTTTGACCCGATACAGGTTGAAAAGACCACGGGTTGAAAAGACAGGTTGAAAAGACCACGTGCATCACTTTTAAATTACTAAGTTTGTGACGGCAAACTATGCCTGTTCGCCTCTTGAAACATAGCTAAACTCAATGAATTAACACTAAAAGTCAATAAGTCAATCAAGGAGACGTTAGACCAATACACACAGTATTTATTGGTTGATTGCTAATATAACGACAGTTATAAATGCTCTCCCTGTCAAGGGCTTAACTATATTAATTCGATCTACCAGTAATAATCTAACTGACTCTTATCACTAAGATCACACTGAGGCTATCTTGACTTCTAGCATATATTAACCAGCCGATAACTTGTAACAATTCCCGGCTCCTACTTCGACTCCGACTCTGGAACAATTGCCGAACACTAGAACCACTCAACCTCTCTATCGTGACTCTCAATCTGAGTTTATATATTTACTAACTATCTTGCTTCACTTTATTTCTACCTGCTTTCGATTTACATATTCATGTTTCATTTTTGGTTGGGCAAAGGATATTTGGCAAAAGCAAACGATCTTAATTTAAAGTCTCCATGGTTAATGAAGAGAAAACCGCGAATAGATTTGTGACGTAGGGAACAAGTTCATTTCTGCTTTCAATTTCTATTGTAAATTAATTTGAAAAGATTTTATGGTCTTAGAAATTGTTAAACGGAGCAAATTGATTTATGCTTGACGTTTGCTTACCTCAACATTTAACTGTAGTGTCTTATCATGAAACTCAATTGCTATTAAGCAAATACAAGCCAGATAACACAAAATATTAAGAAATATATATTTTCCATAACAATAGCTATTCCATAGAAACGTAATTCCTTACAACTAGTAAATTAAAATTATAGAAAAATTCAGTATAATTTATAAAATAATTTTTAAAATAATTACGTTCTCTTATGAATATTTAATTACATTTTATACACCTAACAAATATAGAAAACAGTAATAAAAATTGAAAGGGAAATAAAATTAAGACTTAAAGTATTACTTGTAAGATATGTCATTAAATTAAAAATCTATATCAAAAGAAATTGGAAATTTAGAGACTGACGAATTATGATGAGTCATTATTTTTAAAATTAAAAAAAAAAAATGGAATTACTACCAATGCTCCAGACAGACAATATTCCTTCTTGACTTATTTCGAGAAATGTGTCCACTTATTGCCTTCTGACTTTAAGTACAAACTGATATTTCTTGTACTTTTTCTGTTGATTTGCCTAACATTAATGCATAATAACAAGTTATATATAAGAAAACATAACACGTGTGCATTTACTGTAAAGGATGCTGGAATGGGTTATATTGTAAGATTTATCTATGCATATCTATTTAGAAGTAACCTTTAAATTCCACTTAAGTTTGAATGTTTCCAATACGATGAAATACAAGCCTCTTATAGAATTGATCTCACTATTTATTGGTATAATGTAAAATATAAATTTTTCGATTATAATAATTTAGAATTTAAAAAAAAATCCTTTAATTTCTAATCATTTAACTATATTTCTGTATAGGCAATTTTCAGCTCCAATAGTCTATTATAAATGTGTTTATTTTGGCACAACTACTGAATTTATTCAATTCGCTGATTCATGAATTTTAATAAATTGTAGTACATTTGGTACAAAAAATAATTTAATAGTCATATATGTTTAAAAAAGTCATTTAAACGACAAAGCACACAGTCATAATAATGAGTTAGTAAAAAATAATTCAACAATATTTCTGGAATACAATACAACAAAAAATATATTTCTGCAATTTATTTAATTTTAATAAAAATTTAATGAAAATAAGATATAATGACAATATATAATAGAATTGACAGAAATTATCAAGGAATCAATAACAAAGTTGGAATGGAAATTACAAAGTACGTAAAACATTTGTCTAATGTAATTCTTAATTGTTTAACGATGCACAAATTGTTTATGCATGTTAAAGTTAATTATATTTCTCATAATAGACAGGCGTTATATTTTACCAACTAAAATATGATGATTTAATAAAACATTTGCAATAAGGAACTTTTCTCTCTGAAGAGGAGTAAATTTATACAAAATAATGCTATAAATAGTGCATAAATGAAAGCAAGTGTATAAATAAAGCAAGCAATTAAATCAAAAGAAAATGCTTAACAGTTGAAACGAAATCATTCCAATTGCTTTATATGATATGAAGAGAGTAAAAAACTAATTCAATCTAGTTAAATATAAATTAAATTTTTATTTGCCCTCTAGAACAAAAGAAAAAATTTCACAACAAAATCGTTCAAAAGAAAAGCAATTGCACGAACTTTAATATTTATGACATTATTATAACTTTAATATTAATATATATTTTGAATAATTTTTGTTAGAAACATTTATTCCTTCACTTTCGCCTTGTGTTTTTACTAAAGTTTAACTTTAATATTTTTTCAGGCACACACACAAAAGTGGTGCTTTCTCACTTCTTAAAAACATGATCAAGAAAGTGTTTTCCCGTTACAATAATGAAACTCGACAATTAGGTCTCAAATATAAAAAAAATATATCAGAGTGTTTTGAAAATTATCTCATTGAATTTAAAAAAAATAATATATCTATAACTATTCAGTGCTGGTAAGGAAAAAAAAATTAGATGTTATAACTTTACATCCACTCTTTCACTTCTTTATAAGAGTTACCAGATGGATGGGAGTTCATTGTGTGGTTCCTTATCATTAGAAAGAAACAATTCCTTTTCAGCATCGTAGGTCCGAAAATTGCAACACACCTCTTTCATAAGAAAATAAGAATCTCATACACCGGGCCATCAGAGCATTTTAGTTTCACAAATTCTAAAATACTGTTAGGTACAAAGAAAAGATTCTGATAGACTGAGTGCTTTACAGATGTAATGATAGATTTTCTGTCAGTTCTGTAGTAGCGAACATGAAATGACCAGCTACATCTGCACTTGAACAGAGTATTCTGCAACTAACTATTTGGAAGATTTTCACCGTTCAGACCACTGTATTCAAGACGAATTTTTACAACATGCTCCAGTATCTCAGGAAAGAATCGGAGTGCGTGAGTAATAGTATTTTAATGGCGCACGAGCCAGATATGGCTATGCAGCGCCAAGCAATGCAAAGCTCGATTTTATAACTGTATTAGATTCATGAGGATAAAAAGCCACTTCAGGTAATACAGCTACTTAAAGGGTTCAGCATTGAATTCGATGTTAACCAACAGTCACTACGATGTCGGAAAGGTAGTTAAAAATTTAGCGAATATCCTTTATTGTGGACAAGGTTACTATTGTTTACAAAACTTCCCAGAACTGCTGTTATAATGATCTAGAAAATTTATCTATTTTATAGTAGAAAAGAATCAAAGAATCGTAATGTAGTGTTGATTCTATTACGTTTTAAAAATCTCTTTAATAATATTGAATGTACTTTCTCAAATCGAATGCAAGGTTCATATAGAAATATTTGCTACAACTACAGGTTACAGCGTTTAAATAACTCTATGGTTACAGATATAACCACTGCAGGCTGTATAATCTCGATTAATGGAAATAATATTTGCATGTAAACTTTTTTCTTTGTTTCATATGCGCTAAAAGTGGGTAATAAAACCTCCCGTATATCTACCTCCATAACGTAAAATGTGCAGGCATAAAACTTAATCCGATTTGCTACCAAAGTGTGGTTATAAAAAAGGTCATTTGTTAAGTTTCAATGATCATAAGTGAAAATGAAGATAAGAGTTAATGTAAGTTATTTAACCAAGATGTTATTGATTTTATATTGTTTTATGCGTTATTAATCTTTGTATTATGTTTAAATATATATGTGTTTTATAGAAAAATGTGCCGTACTTTTCTTCAATACGTTTATTACATTCAATATTATGCTTATGCTACTTTTTCTTCCTCTTTATATATATACTCCCCACACTATAATGTGTGTAACTGGAGAGGAACTACGATGAAGAGGAAGTTTGTTCATTTTCTTAATTACTTTCGGTTCATTTCATGAAAACAATAAAATTGTGCTTATTTTCTTTATTGATTTTGTGCTTAAGTGAAGTGAAACTAGTTAGAATTGGATTATTAAAAGTAGGAAATTGGCATTGTTACCTTTAATAGTGGCGTTATTAACAATGCGAGTCATATTACATGAATACGAAATGATTTGCAAAATATCAAATTTAAAATAGGAAATCTAATTTAATCACCGAAATTTTTTAAATTTTTAAAATAATTTTATTTTTACTTTATATTTCCACTTACAAATTAATTTTCCACTAAATATAAAGAAAAACTGGAGATAGTATAAACAGGATTTTTTTTATTTCTTCAATTTCATTAAGCTATTACACTTTATGTTTGAAGTAACAAAAGTGACTGCATTATCCTCTAAAACCTTACACGTTTTTCATGTACTTTGTAATGATGTAAAATAACACTACCCATTACATACTTTTTCTGTCCGTTAGAGGGAGCGTAAAATATAATCAAAAGAAAATGACAACAATTTGAAATTTTATATAAACATTCAGTTAAATGACTTTCCCTTATAGATATGATTTTCTTTTTCTATAAACATTTTTATAATCAATCCTCAAAAAAACCTAAATCGTATGGCAAGGTACGTATACATGTTTAAAAAATGATCAGATATATAATGTGTTTCGAAATTCATGGGTAAAAAATTAATTGGTAATAGAAAATATCTGAACAAGCAATTTTCATCATACAATGTACAGGGGGACAGTAAGTGGTGAATACCTTCTGGAGTATACGTTATAAATGACGATGTGTAAGAAAACACACGCTTTATGCTTTCCATTACAACACCGTCTAGCGGTTCATAGCTTGCTCTCGGTATCTGCATTCCATGGTGAAAATTGCTTACTTAGATGTTTTCTTTATTATTTAAATATTTACCCATTAGTTTTGAAATACTCTATATATTAAAACTTTATTATAAACTGCATTTTAGAATAATACCATCACAAAAAACATACGAGTATAAACAAATAAATGCATCAATATGTGGGAGGTTACTCTATTTATCCATTTTAAACTTTCAATTCAAATGGATAATGTGAAGCTGAATACTCTCTTATCGATATATGTATCAATTGATCGATGACCTGGAAGAGATAACTGATAACAGGGGTATTTATTGTTTTTTATGGATGTTCTGAGTTTTAAATCCTTAAGAACTTATATCATAAGAGTTTTCTGAAACTAGATATATATAGGTTATATAAACGGAACTATTTAGAGGAAATAATAAAAAATGTAATTTTTATGACCAGAATCCTGACCTTCTCAAATTTTAAAATTTTACTGACTTTTGAGATTTCTCATTAACAGTATACATTTATTACGAGACCATATACATATACTCGTACCGAATTCATCACTATTAGCTTTCAAAATGTGGGATACAGATCTTGATGTTTTTTTTTTTTTTTTGTCTTAATAATATCTTGTCTGATAGTGGAAGAATTAATTTTGTAACGATCTTTTTCTGATATTTTATTTATAAATATGGGTTATATATACCAATTAAATATTTTTTATCCGATAATACTAAATATAAGTATTATTGAATACATTTTATTTATATTTAAATTCCGTTCACACACATTTTGCAAACGAAGTTGTATCATCTTTCACATTTTACAATTCAAATAATTCTTAAGCTATTGTGCACTTCTCTCATATATAGTTCATACTTTTAGCATTCTAGGAATAATAATTATAAATAGCAAAGAAAGCTACATTTAGTATATCACTATATATCCATAAAATAAATACAATAAATTTGGAGTTAAAAACTATGTTTTAAACTTAAGGTTGCATTTGTCTAATGTTAAGGAATCCAATTAAAGTCTGGAGTACATTTCCAAGCAGAAAGTTGAACCAATATTCATTAATGTGATGTTGTTATACGAACATTCATTTATGAAGTAGTTTTCTTTAAATTTAGGAACATTAAAAAACATGTCATTTTGCACTAGAACACTAAATTTCAAAACTCATTTAGCACTAATAATAGGGGACAAAACATCGAACACATTTCAA
Organism: Nephila pilipes; assembly: GCA_019974015.1. NCBI lineage: Eukaryota > Metazoa > Arthropoda > Arachnida > Araneae > Nephilidae > Nephila > Nephila pilipes. Next base: position 7,152 of record BMAW01073391.1, read on the forward strand.
ACAAAGAAAAAGAGATTGGTTCCGATAGAAATTAGTATTATTAATAACGCTCTACTCTCTAACAGGTAGAGAAATCAGAAAATATAATTAACTTTTTAGAATTGCGTTATCGGAAAAAAGTGTTCCTATTTCAGGTTCAATTATTGAAGATTATGCGAAGACAACATTAACTCATGAAGCCACACATTGATTGTGCAAATTTCATTTGTGAGATACGATTGTGTTTTTTCAGGAATTTTGTTAGCATGTTTTTTATTAATATTCTCTTATTAGTTTATACATATTTGTTTTACTTTGTGTCTGGTTTTTATTTTATTTTCCATGTGGGTCAAAAATTGGGAAACATTTAATCTTCCTACTCCGCGTTATGGTATTTGTCAAGGGACTGAATAATCGGCCAACATATGCAAAATCCTTATAAAACCTCGAGTGAGAACATGATGCAAAAAATCTATGCAAAATATCTACCGGTAGTCACCCAGTCCCAATGAAGGAGTTGAAAATGTCCAGATCTGTTCAAATGGTATATGTTAAATATTTAGCTAATATTACATGGTTATTTAAAATGATTTATTGTATTTCTGAATTCCATATTTTTTTAAAAGGAAATGACATAAAAAACGATAAATAATACAAAAATGCGGAGGAAAATTGAAGAAGTTTTACATCGTAAATATTAAATGGCTCTCGCTTCTAATATGGAATGCTATTTCACGAAAGCTGTATTAGAAGCTTCCACTGAGCTACAACGCAGTTTGATCGATCCCACCAGACCAAATGACTTGAATGACATAGTCAATTGAAACCTCTTAAGTCAATTGATATGTCTCTATGGAATTTCTTTGTTTGGAGATTTGTAAAATATAAAGCGCATGCGCAACCATTACCTACAAATTTATTTGCATTTAAAAAATTAATTTCTGCTGATGTACAATCAATTTCTACTGACACTATACAATGTGCTTTGCAGGAATGTATGCACAGAATTGACATTATACGAGTAACTAAATAAAGATATATCGATCACTTGTGAAAATAATTCCATATTTTCCCTTTCCCGTATTACTTATTATTATATGTTGTTTATTTATGGAAATATAGAACTTTGAAATCGGTTGAACCATCTGGAATAACCCTGAGTTTGTGTTAAAAATAAACAGGTTTTACTCAGATCTTTATTAATTCACTTACCCTTGTAGTATTTGTATATGCATTAAAAGACCCATGACTTCTGTGATTATTTAAATTGCATGCAAATAAATTTATTTTCCCATCAACAAATCAGGTTTGCACGTATTTGAATGCTATAAATAATTCATTTATGCATCTCTTTGGTAAAAGAGACAGATAAAAGGGGCGATTTCTTTCGCCATAAAGAAAGAAAATAACGTGGATTTTTCTGAAACCTTAAATATGATTTAATATTTACTTAATATCAAATAGTTTCCATCTCGAAAGCTTTCTTTTTTGGGACTATTCTACTTTAACTAATTGATATCAATAAAATAGCAAAGAGCAATCTTTGCAATCTAGGAAGCTTTTATTAATTGACTTTTACAACAAAAGGAGAAGGATTTTTTTATGCATATTTTTACCTTCCAATGGTAAAACTACTGAGCACTATTTAATATTCAATGCATCCATTTCAGATAATTGGTAAAAACAAGTAAGTACAATAAATGAAGATAATGAAATAATCTGAATTTTTAAAAAGATTCCTATCATAAAATAAGCTTTTTTCATTTAATTCCATAAATATTAAATTATATTTCAGATCATCTTAGAAATCATGATAAATGGAAAATGCTTCTCTTCGTTGATATACTAATACTTAGAAATTCAAATGTAACTGAAACACTTAGTACATTAAATTTGTTTTCGTTGCTTCGAAATTAGACTAACTAAAACAACATGGTAAATGTTTTCAATCAAGATTGCTCTTAATAGTTTCCCAGTAAGGGAACTAATATTAATATTTATATATATTAAAATTATGTGTTCAGATGTCGATAAATGTATTAAATTTTTCAAGTTCTATATAAATAAAAATATATTAAATAGGAAAACCATATTTTTATGAAAATCATCGTTTCACTTTTTCTTCCTTTTTAATAGTATTTGACTTTGTGACAAAGTATATTTTTCTGGTAGAAAACCCATTTATTCTTAATGAAAGTTACTATGTTTATAGAATTAATTTATCTTTCTTCACATTATAAGCAAAATAAATGTAATAAAATAAAAAAAATAAATCATGCAGAAATTATTAAAAGAAACAGAATAAAGATTAAATCATTTCTGCGTTTTATCATTATTATATTTACATAAATATTGAAGTCCGCAACCAATTTTTTTTTTAAATAAATATTCCAAGACAAAAGAAATTTAAATCAGATTTTTACCTAAATGTTAAATCATTGTGCTGCCAAATAATTTGTGCCCTTACTTTTCCATTTATTCTTAAGAAATATTTCACACATTTGTTAGTACAATTTCTGAATTTACATGAATATGTAAGGTACTTATATACATACTCAAATTTACTAAGTGTACTAACAAAATACTTACAAAGTACAAGTGAGTAATTATTACTCTGGCTGCAGTAGGCTTGTGGCCATGTTCGTAAAATAACGGAATTGTTTCGCCTAGTTGTGGGCGAAACAACGCCTAAAGTCAAAACAACGCAGCCGCGTAACTGTCTTCTTGTTGACATGATTTGAAAGTTTGGAGATGGACGAAGCAATTCAGATGCCGTCAACGGCAACTAACCACGGCTCAAAATTCAGTGGATCGTCCCCAATAGCCCTCTTGTTGCGTCTAACTGCAAAGTTAATAAACAATCAATCAAGTTGTTACTAAGAATAAACCATGGTGGGAAGATAAAATTTATTCTACATATTAAACAATCTTTAGGTACATAATATAGTAAATTATGCCTTTTTATGCTTATTTGTTTGGCTTCAGAAAGACTACGATTGCAGTAACCTGAAATATCTAAAGTTTTAATTACCAAATAATCGAGATTGATTGATTGTATGCTTTTTTATTAACATCGCACTAGAAGCAACACGAGGACTATTGGCAACGGACCTTTCCAAGACCGTTGTTGTGGAACTCATCGGAGTGAAGTCTTACCTCTTCTCCATTTTGCGTATTACTGCAACCTATGGCTTCCCGCAACCAAACAATTCAACATTAATAGCTGTAATTTACAGCATTATGTACAAAAGAATCACTTAATGAGCAGAATAGACCTTATTTAGATATCTAGATTATTTCTTAATAAAAATTAAAACTTTGCGGTACCGTATCATAAATACACAGGAACAAGAACTTAACAAAATAGCCAAAATGTCTCTATAATCACAGTTAAATAATATGGAGACAATCACTTCAAACAGATAAATTTATTTTCTAACGTGTATTACACATGCTAGATACATTTTTTGAAGCTGCATGTATAAGGAATTGAATGTAAATTATTCGCATTTAAAGCAATTTATATAGGCTGTATATAAGATTCATTTAAATGTAATCTTATTAGATGTTTCTTGTTTATGCATAAGTGATAGTTCATTCAAATACATATTGAAAAAAATATTCAATTGAAAGTTTTGATAAAGAGATACATTCAGCTACCAAAGGTACTAACATTTTTAATAATAATTAAACTATTCAATTAAATCTATTAGTATTATTACAAACGATATAATTGTTAACTTATTCCATTCAATATAAGAAATTAAAGCGAAATATAAAATATTGAAGAGAACAATAATATTCCTTGTAGATATCAAAACTAAAACAAACAATAAATTGTTAAACTAAATATATTTTAGTTAATTGGAATCATTGCCGCTGTAAAATGAAAACAGATCACGTGCATTTCACACTTCCTTTTAAAAAGTGGCGGGATAACCAATTTATACACTGACTGAATCGATAGCTGAAATAATGATTTTTGTAAAACAAAGTTATTTGTGAAAACAGTTTTAAAATTTTGAATGGGTTTTGGTAGAATAGTTTTGGGGTCGTGGTATTCATGCAAGTTTGACAATCTGTGGCAAATACCGTTTTGTGGATAAAATAAAAGTTAAGTCGCATTAAATGGCACGGAATCATAAAAGTTATAATTAGACATTGCTATCAAAATGCAAGAGCGAATTAAGAAAGGGATCTTTTATATCTCAGTTGTTATCCTAGTCTCTTGAATGCTGTTTGAAGAACATCGTTAAAATGAATTTATGAATATAAACACCTAAAAACGTTGCAATAAATATTTAAATATCAAAGATCAAAAAGCTATTACGATCTTACCTGTACTTAAATATCAAAGATCAAAAAGCTATTACGATCTTACCTGTACTTAAATATCAAAGATCAAAAAGCTATTACGATCTTAACTAAAGATAGTTTTATCACAATATAATGCAAAATATTAAGAATACTTAGGAGAGGGAACTTTTATTTTTATCTTCTCGTCTTTTGACTACAATATGATCCTTCAACAATATAATCATGCTGCTTCTTGTGAAGTACTAAATCAAAATCAAGCAAATTACCTAATATTTCTTCAGAAAACGTACTAATATTAATAACAAATTTCCATCTCCATATTTTAATTCTTTTTAGTTAAAATTTCATGTATGGTGACACAACGAAAATAGTTAAAAATAATTTATTGACCAAAACATATAAAACTTGAAATGAATGATTGTATCTTAAAGAACTAAAAGCAATTATAATCTTATCTGAAGCGAGTTTTAGTAAAAAAGGGAGGTTCTTATTTGGGCGGGGCAATAAATAGCGGTAGAGGGAGTTTTCTATCTGTGGTTTGGATACTTAGGAGTGCAACATAACCCAGGAGAACAGTGACAATTGCTTTAGAGCCGCTGGAGTGTCTAAAAATGAGCTAAAATGAAAGTGTGTTTAGTGTTTGCATTGATAGCGAAAATGCCTTGAGTCATCCAGCAGCGATGAAACATTTGAAATAATTTCAGTATTAAACTGAACAAATCCTCTATAGGGACATTTGGTTTGCCCCCTTCCCCCATGCATACAAAGAGAAAATCATATGCAGTTTGAGGGGTTTGAGTGATGCTAAAATTTTAAAATTAAGTGGGTCAATACGCTTGTTGATTAACATCCATATTAACCGATGAAAGAGTAATCAAAATTCTAGACCTTCTGAACTGTGATTACCGATTACGTGTTTGTGTGGCAGCAGAGGAGTTAAGTTCAACGAAATACACTGCATATACATTTGTGGTCAATGATCAAGACAATGGGTTCACACGACACCAAATGTATAGGTTCCTAGGAAAGCTGAGCCGTTCGGAGTGGAGCAGCGTTATCCACTGCCATATTGCAGTAGATGAAGTCAATAAATGGTTGTTTATGTAAACCAAATGCGATGGTTTACTAAAAAGAGATCAATGCGAGGATTTCCCATCGATGGCTTGTTTAGATAACTTTCTGGTGATATCATTCCGTTGCAATATTTTAACGGCTACAAAATGGCATCGGTTTCTCAGGAAACCGTAGCTTAATTGTGACGGAAGTATGGACCAAACGCTACAACGAAGCGCGGCCTCAACTACCCTTCAGAACAGGTTCGGCTCCCATTGATTTCATTGTATTCACTGGAATAAAAAATAAGTATGAAAGGACGTCATTTCGGAAAGATGGCTGCTGTTGAAGTATTGTCGACGAATGTTTGAATAGTAGGACTGCCTTTCACCCCGTATCTTGCAGAGAATTGCGATGAAAACTTGATATATTTGGGTTTCGGCTGGGCTTGTTATATGTCTTGAGCAGGTTGGAGTGGAAGCAGTGTGAGAGGGTGCAGAACCAATCAGAATCTTAAATGCATCTGATCTTGGAGAGTGGAGAGGGATGATACTGCATTTCCTATTGGCTGCCCTATGGTTTGGATACTAAGTGTAGTTTGAGATGCAAGTTAAGTTATGAAGCTAGAAAGAATTAGTTTAATCGTGAACACAAAATAAGGCCATGTCTATCTGGGATGTTTTCCTAGATGATATGAGTTAAACATAGATTTCAGATCCAAGGAGAGCTTCCACAATCGCGTATTTTTTATTTCTGTTATTTCTAATGACTGCAATCCTGAGAGTTGATTCGCCAATCCAGGAAATTTATTGATTAAGTCCATAAGGATAAATAAAAGATCTATAGGTTAAGAGAAATTATTCCCTTGTCTTTGATGCAACGCGTAGTGATATGGGGGGGGGTCTACGTTTTCTGGCCTCATTTTGTGTGGAGGTTTCTGGTTCCTTTTGCATGAGTGGCGCCATTTGTGGACGAGGATTATTTCTAGCTGCTTGTACTTAAGTGAAATTTGGTATAACTGTGTTATTGTTAATTATTCTATTAGTTTGATTAGCTTGGGATTTCTTGAGGGTTTGGAGTAGTTTGGGCATCGAGCCTAGATGCTATGTGTCCGTATTAATTTCAGTTCATGCAGAGAGGATTTTCCTGCTTTTCCTTGATAGTACAATTTTTGGTTAGGTGAGATTCACTGCATTTTAAACCACTTGAGTTTTGTCGCCAGTTTTCGGAGGAGTAATGGAAATTGTTACAGGTGTAACATTGAGTTACACTTTTTCTCTGCAGCTATTTATTGTGATGGTCATATAACATAATCTATTTACTTGAAAGATCTCTTTGTATGCTTTTCCGGTCCTGGCTATTGTTATTTGAAAAATCGGGAGGGGACTCTTACATCTGCTATTATGCAATTGAGTGACTCTTTGGATGTTGAAGCCTTGTTCTATTAATTCAGTTTTGAGGTTTTCTGTTCGCCTTTCACGCATAAAATAATAGATCGCTCTAGGACAGGCTTAATTACATAGTATTTAAAATTAAATCTATTGAGTTCTGCGTTAAGGGATTTGCATTCTAGTTTATTGTTTGTGTACAGTTTAGTGTACTTTCCTGGAAGGCGAGTTCGGTGTGCAGTGATTTCTTTTGTGAGAATTTAGGATTTTCTCTGTAGTTTTTAATGATTTTCAGCATTATGGGTGGGGGTAGGGAGGAGGCAGTTTTTTGAGTAGATTCTGTTGGTTGTTGTTAAGTCGAATCAGAAAATTCATTACTTGAAGCTGTTAAATTTTGGTACCTATTTGAAGTATTTATTTGGGATTTGAGACTGTTTATTCGTGGAATTTAAGTTTTTTACAGTTTTTCGTGGAGGAGAAATAATAAAACTTACCTCGTCATGATGAATACACTGGGGATCCTGGTATCGTGGAGCTAGCTCGAGATGATATACCTAAGGAGTAATCCATGGTCGATTTGAAGTCCATTTCCGTTTCGGTCAGTTTGGTGGTAAATAGAATTTATAGGAAGTTTCAGGTTCCCAACCTTCACACAATAGTACTGAAAAGTACTGTTTGGGTTGGTTACTGTTCGGGTTGGTTGCGCTATCTGGCAAGGCTAAACCTAAACCTCATACCTTCGTTTGAATAGTATTGTGGTCGTCGACCTTTATAGCATGCACAAAGAATAAGAGGTAAATCGCTGGAAGCAGTGTATTGATCACTGTACGGATAATATATCTTCAATACATATCTTTTTTTTTCGCCCAGTCTTGATACCTATTGAAGAAAAACATGCTCATATATGTTAAAAAACAATTAAAAATAACTTGTTAAAAAGATGATACATCTCTTATTTATGATTAAATAATCTTCATTAGAAAATGTCAAGTAATAAACAAAATAAATGAAAATAAATTATTCAAGAGGATAAACTCAGACTTTTTCCTTTTTGTAGAACATTAATGATTATTTCTGTATTTTATCAATACTTTTACTTCTAAACATACATTATTAATTATAATACCTATAATAACAATGTGCACTTTTCTTCCGTGCTTTGTTGTAATTTGGCTTATTTTTGTATTCTAAATAAATAGTTTTTATTCTAATTGATTGCAATTACTATGGTAAGAGGAAATTCTCCTTTTTAATGAGGAACTGCACGTTGATCAGATGCAAAATCCAAATAACTCTTGAATTACTCGTTAGAGATGATCTGAGATTTTTATGACATAAGATGTGCGTGTACTTGTTAAAACCTATCGCCTCATCACTTCTAATTTGTTTTCTTCTCTTTAATTCTAATATTTGTATAGAACCGAAAAGAAAAGTTTTTGACAAATTTCTTGAAATAAACGTTGATTTGATACTAGTTGATTTGCTTTAATTCTGAATGATGTCTTGCAATTATATTTTTAGTTTTATTTTAGCCGTATAAATATATTTAAGCTTATTCTTACCAAATCTAAGATAATTTATGCCTAAAAATATTTTTCTATTCCAATATATTTTAATGAAATATCAATACTTGTCATTTGTAATCTAACAAAGAACTCATGGTTTAAATATTGTCATTTGTGATGAAAAAAGCCTATTTGCATACATTTCAAGCTAATTTTTATAAATTCTCTTCTATGATATATGAAAAAAAAATTGAGTCATACTGTAAGACACCAAAAGTTTTTTTTTTTCATTATTTACTTTTTTTGTTTATGTAGAATTGAATGCCTAAAACAAAAAAAAAGTAGGACATTTTCTTCACTACATACAGTGCAGAAGTAATCAATTTTTAAAATCATTTCTTAAGTCATACAGTAGCAAAAATATAACTATTTACGTCTTTCTAAAAAAAAGTTCTTCTTAGGTCATTGCTATATAAATTTCTCTGGTAATGATTCAAGGTAAGAGTAGTGCTCCGTTTGTTTCAAAATATGATCTCTCCTGATACACGAATCCTTGTGAAGCTACTAAAATCGATTATAAGTTGGATACGTTTAAAGAGCTAATTCATATAAAAATGTTTTCTGAATCTAATAAATTTATTTATTTCTCTAACAGTTTTCTTTTCTCTTTCGTTTAAGAGTATCTCTATTTTTTTTTCTTTTATATTAATCAGTGTGAAATGGAAAGTGAAACAAAATTGAAAAAAAAAAAGCAATATGTAATTGGGAACTAAATGCAAGAGTTTTAATCTTCTGCGTATAATCCTTATTCTGGCGTGAATATGCGAAATATATAATGTGAATATGCGAAATAATAAAATACAATATATAATGCGAAAAGGACATTAGAAATTACTTATCTTTCTGATAAATAAGTTCAAAACATTAAATTTAAAGAATATATTATGGATCAACTAGCTAGAAAATAATCAATTGATATAATGATTATATATTTCTGTAAAAATTAATAAACATAAGATATGAAATTTGTTTTCTTTCTCTTCTGAGAAACATTACAACCACTACTTTAAAAAGAACGTATACTTTACAACAAACATTTTTATTATTCAAGCAATGCAATTTATAGACTGTAGTAGATTTTAATGATCACATACAGAAGTACTTTAGACGATGTTCAATGATAAAACTTACTCGAACTCTATGGTTATCATTAAGATGTTCCATAATGAATATTTTATATCAACACAATAAAAATAGTTTCCTTTATAGCATATTTCGGCATAGTTATACTGTTTTATAAAAGAAGGGAAATTTTTTAGAACATTATTAATTAAAGTAAAATGTATTATTTAATAAGAAAAGTTTTCTGAAAATGATAACCCAGTTTGACTCTATCAAAGATATTAAGAATATTTCAGTTAATATGCAAACTGATATTGATAGCTATGGAACAGTTAATGAAAACATGATCGTTAGAAAATTAGTTTATTTTCAAGTTAGTTAGTTATGATTATTTATTTTCATATTTTTTTTTACATCTGCATGATCTACATTTGTGTTTTATCCTAAAATATATGAGACGATTTAAATAAGATAATACTAGATAAGTACTCTGCGAGACTCTTTTTTCTTATATCTTTCATTATAAATTAAGACTGACTACTTTTAGCGATTGCCAGTTTCAAAGCTCTACTAAAAACTTCTACGATTTCTAATGCTCCATAAATTGTTTTAGCTATCCCCGAACTACACTCTGTAAGGACTTGTGACTTAAAATATGAATGCAAGGCACATTAAAAAAAAAGTAATACTGGTCAGAAATTAAATTGAATAAATTTCTGTCAGAAAATTCTCTCGAATCGAGTTTCATTATTTTGGTTTTGCGTAACGCTAAATTTTTCTTTGCTTTTAAACCTTGTGACGTTGCTGTATCCCCTTCTCCCCCGATCTTCACTTCAACTAACACTTTGTGGAATTTTTAAGGCGTTGCTTGAATGGAAAATTTCTCACAATAAATGTCTTTCTTCCGCATTGAATAATGCAGAAAAAGAATTTTTCGAGGCTCTTAATCCTCTCCGGTTTTATTTCCGATCTGATTGGAGATACTATTTGATATTGAACGTTAAAATCTGCGTTTGTCCATTACTGATTTAAGATCATGATGATAATATATTTACTCTAAAATTAAGTCGAGCAATAGCGAAGAAGTCTTAAAAAACATGGACAAATTAAAGTTATTTTTGGAAGGCTGTTTATGATTTTAAATTAATAGAATTATTGTACTGTTGTTCAAAATTTATATATATATATATATATATATATATATATATATATATATATATATATATATATATATATACATACATATATATATATACTGAAAATTTATGAAAGAATAAAAAATATTTAAAAATACAAAAATCCAGAAAGAAATGTAAAAGTGAAAGAAAAATAAATAAAAATATGGAACCTAGCAAGTCAAAAAGCAATATCGGGCTGAAGACCGAATAAGCGGGGTTAAACTAGTTTAATGGTACCAACCTTCCCCCTTTGCGACTTGGTAGGCTGAATTAGGAAATCCAAATTACAAAAGAGTTCATGATTAAAAGATGCAAAAAAAAATTCAGCGATAAAATCTACAAAATAAATAAAATCTATAATTCTTGGTAGGCTGAATTGGGAAATCCAAATTACAAAAGAGCTCAATGATTAAAAATTGCAAAAAAGTTCAGAGATAAAATCTACCAAAATAAAATCTATAATTCTAAAAATTATCAACAAATCAAAATATAAAAATTACTTACAAAAATTCAAAGAAATGAAGATTCAAATATGTGAGTAGTAAGACGGAATTTTCTTTAAGCTTCAAGATGTATATCACATACTCAAAATGAAAGAAATATAACACATCATCACCATATAAATTGAAAAAAGATTTAAATCATTGTTTGATTGGTAATAAAATGTAAAAGGATGCAAACAATTGGTTGGTAATAAGTTGTATGGTAAAGAGAGTGAGTAAAAATGTAAATTATATAAATATAAATAAATAAATTCTTCACGGCTAGACCACTAACAAGCCGACTTTGTGGACCTTTTGTTGTGTGGTGGATTTGAAAACGGATCACGATTCGCAAAGGAGTTTAATGTATTTGTGATGTATATAAGTATTTAAGGAATTTATTGGATAATCATGATCTAAACAGTTGTTAAAGAATTTTTTAATGTTATTAAACTTGTCTATTTTATGTGTGGTTAATTTGTTATTACGTAATAAAAAGCCTAATAAAATATTTCTATAAATAGATCTGTGTAGATTACTGTTCCAAAAAGGAATTCTGATTACATGGAATTCGAATCTCTCTCTTTTATCATAAATATTACTAATTAGTCTATTGTCAACAATTTGCATATCAAGATCTAAAAATTCTATTGTATGAGAATTAAGATTAGTTTTTAATAATTTGAGATAATTAGGGTAAAACGAAACATTTGGTTTAGTTTCCTCATTTTTACCTAATATATATATATATATATATATATATATATATATATATATATATATATATAAATTGTAATTCAGTGCTTTGTATGTTTAAATTGAGTACAAACACTTGTAAGTGTTCTGAAAATGAGAAAAAAAAAGAGTTTAAAATCCGTTTTCCAAAAAGAATTTTAACTGAAATTTAAAATATTTATAGAATGTGAAGAGAATGTAAAATGTTGAGCTTTTCAAAATTTCGTTTATTTTTCTAACTTACGGGCCATGCTAATAATCTTTTCATTGTTCTGATTTTAATGTATGTACTACCGAAGTAAGTACAATTAATGAAGCTTGACTAAAATATATTGAATTACAGTTATTTAAATTTTTTAAATTGTAATGAGATGATTCATTTACAAGCTGCGAAAAATTTAATAGTATAGTTGTGCACTGGGCTATTCACCATTTTCTCTTAAATTAGATGAAATTTTCTCTTAAATTTAACTTAAATATATAAATTAGATGAAAATATAAATGTAGTGATAGAGAGATAATGATATATAAATGAAACAGAATTTTGGAACATAGAAGAAGGATATAGGATAACGACTTTCTTACAGATATTTGTTATTGGATTAAAATTCTTTTGAAGTTTTGCGGACTGAAATGGATTGCATATTAGATGTATTAGGAGAAGGAAGTTATTTTTGAATTGTTTGAATCATAAAAATGAAGTGGTAAGCTAAAATAATATTATTTGATTAATAAGTTAATTTGGGATTCTAGACAGAGTGATTTTACCTATCCATGATTGATTAATTATAAAGTATTTTGGCTTCTTTTTACGTGTTTTCGATTGGAGTTAGTATTTATAGTTTGATAAATATTATTAAAATACAGTGCAAGAGCAGGGTAGTTGTTACTAAATTAGTTATATAATTATAGGTAGGTAGTAAATATAAAGAGTAGAAATTATCAAGAGACCAGGGTCAGATCTGAGTACTGTAAAAGGCCTTTACAGCTATATAGAGTCAAAATCTCAAACACTATTGGTTCAATGAGATAAGTAATATTTTTTAATATAGTAAACCTTAGATCAAACACATTTAGACAAGCTTAAATCAAAAAATATAAATTATGGAAAGACCTTTAAATATTCATAAATTGAATAACAACAAATCGGTTATAATCATTGTTGGACTTTCTACTCATATGACTGAATAATTGTACAATTCTTTAAATAATCTTAGAAATGACAGAAAAGAAATAGAAAAGGCGTACTACAATTTCAAAAATATTCTTTAAAAGTATTAGGAAAAGCAATTGTTGGAAATAAATTAAATTTTAAGCGGTACTAAAATTTATTTATTTGTTCCAGAATTTGAATCTTCTTTAAATAAATAAAAGAAAGAAAGAAACTGTTTTTCTGAAATGAATTACAAATTATCCCAAGTAAAATTGGTTTGAACATTAAATGAGATCTGAAACACGAATCTTCAGTAATGATTCTTTATTTTGGAATTCGGATGCATATATTGTAATGTACTTAAATTAGCCCCTCACGAGACCTTTTTACCGGTTGAGCACGCGATATAGTGAGAATCCCTTATTTATGTTCGAATTACCTCGAGGGAATTTCTTTGGGGACATTTGCCTGTGCATTTAACGTCAACATCTTGGAATTTATGCCACCGCAATATTATCCGCAAGAACATAAGGGGGAGACATTGTCAAGTACCAGAAACTAACTAATCTTTAACTAGGAAATGGAGTTCAATAGTTTAACAGTAAAGAAAGAAGCAGAAAAAAATGAAATTTTGTAGTTAACGCTATGAACTTTTTTTTGCTCTTGATATAGAATGTATTTATTTTACGTATTTCTACATACAAGTAGAGAGATATTTTAAATGATGCACTGAATAAGTTGATCATTAATTTTTTCCTCCTTCATTAG
>BMAW01073393.1:0-78946 GCA_019974015.1 Nephila pilipes
TATATATATATATATATATATATATATATATATATATATATATATCAGTGAAACGCTAGCAATGCCACTTATCGTAACGACTGAGCAAAATGTTTGATTTATATATATATAAGTGCTTACATTATATCAAAACTTTATGCACAAAAGCTATAGGGAATTTAAATTTTAGTAAAATAGTTGATTTTTTGCTTAAGGGATTAAGAAATTAGAGCTTCATATTTATAGTTTGATAAGTTATAAATCTTGTAAGACATATGTTAGCTTAAAATCAGAAAAATAAGAATTATCTGTGTTATAAATGTTTAATACTACTTCACTCTTCCCTCTCTTCCGCACAATTATTTCTTACAGATCATTATTAACTATTTTAAAAATAATAAAAATGTCCAGTTAATATAGTATCTTTGTATTGTATTGCATATTTTCCATATATTACTATTAAGATCTGATGATACATGTTTTATAGGTCTAGGAAATTTCACTACCCCCAAACAGCATTTTGAAATACCTTCGCTTGAAGACCAACTGGTCCATGAAAGGATAAAATGTAAAACAAGATTAATGGATTTCATGCGAGACATTTGCTTATGAAGAATATTCAGTAAAATTTCTGTTAGATTTGTTGAAGTTTTGTTGTTTTCCCATCTGATTTTAGAAGTTATATTCTTAATTTACTCTTATCATACAGCAAAAAAGGAGAATTATATATAAATGGATCATTTTTAAATTAACGGTTTCAAAATTTTTAGTTAGAAATGTCTAATTTGGAATTTCTTCTCGCTGAAAGTCTTTAAAAAAGATGGGTTTCTTTCAGTGTCAGTTAAAACATATGTAAGCTTTAACACTACAGATTATGTTTAATCTGTCACAGAGCCTATATTTTTTAAAGTCTGTGACGTTGGGCTATTCGCGGTTTTCTCTTCACTAAACTTGGGGACTTTTAATTAAGATTGATTGCTGTAAATAAGCAACTTCTTCCCAATCAAAAATGAAACGTGAGTATTTATCTTAGAGGCACGTAGAAATAAAGTGAAGTGAGGTAGATAGGAAGTACATAAGCTAAGAGCTTGAGACACACGATAGAAGTCGAGTGACTCTAGCGTTTAACAGTTGTTCTATAATCGAAGATGGGGTCGATAAATACTACAAATTATCGACTGCATAGTGGAGCCTAGAATTCGAGACAGCCTCAACTTCGCCCTGTTGGTAAGACTCTGTTAATTTGGCATTAGTGGGACAGGCGAATATATCTAGGGTGAGAGATTTTGGGAGAGTCGGTGTTCATTTATCGTTATACCACTAAACTGCGAAATAAATACAGTGTGTAAGATCTATCATACGTCTCTTAGAATGACTTATTGACTCTTTAGTGTTAGAATATTTAGTTTAGCTATGGCGCAAGAGGCGAATAGGAATATTACTTCGTCACAAGTCTTATTAATGGTTAATAATCTAAATTATGTTTATAATATTTAAGCTTTAACATAACAAGTAATTACTTATACGTGTTAGAACATATATTTCTAAAAGTCTTATTATTATAATGGTTAATAAATAAAATTATTTTATTATATTTCTGTGAAACACTATGTATGAATAATTAATATTTATTTATTGAAATATTTTATTTTTGCATCCAAATATTATATTTTTATGACGATAACATATGTATTTTATATGTCAGTAAGATTTCGAAATCCATATGTATTGAATGTATTTATTGAAATGCAATTCGTGTAAAATTAGAAGTTTATGTTTTTGTCACTTAAAAGCAAATTATTCTAATTCATTTTGTTTTTACGGATTCAAAAATACATAAAAAAATAATAATTTAAATATTTTTACCTAATGCAGTTTTTAAGTGGGTAATATTTTTTTAAATATATAAACATTTATACTTAAGGTCTTGTAAATTTGGTTAACTTTGAGAGTTCGTTGGAAAAATTTAGCATAAACTGCTTACCTACAGATTCCGACAAACCATCTTTGATATCAATACTAGTATACTTAAATTCTATGTCCGGTATTTCTTCTTTTACAAAAGTTTCAAACATCTTATTGACAACTTCCTTAGCAACTGGATAGTCTTGCTCAAATACACCAACTAAAAAGAGAAAAATATATCAGTAATAAGAAACATTTTCCAATACCTAAATTCCAGAAATTTTCGAGGCCAGTTATTGTTAAAAATTTATTTCACAAATAATGGGAAGGAATATAAAAATATACAGAAATAGCATTAACGTTGCTATTCCATTGTTTACACTGTCTCCCTTTCTGATATATATAAAACTTTTGTTTTATTAGTAGCGCAACATATTGCTTTAATGAATCAGCTTATAATTTACATAAAAAATAAATTTTAAATAAATTCAAGCATCCGAATTCAATAATTTTCAAAAATCAGGACTTTTAAAATTTTGTCTCTGAATTTCATTGAAGTTTTGTAATAAAAAATTAATGACTTCATATAAGCTTTGAATTGTGGACACGTTGTTTGAAAATTACAGTGTTGATAGAGAATTTTAACATTATGTGTATTGTATCAATTGGCAATGAAATCTTTAATTTGTGCATCGTGCATCAAATAACCCAATGTGAGCAGGAAATCGATCTATTTTAATACTTTATTACATGAGATGAGGCTTAGGAAATTTAAAGTTTAGTTGGAAAATGTGACAATTAAAAGTAATATAGAAGAAAATATCCTGAAAATAAAAAAAGAGATACCCATTAGATTTAAACTTACAACTTGAACCCTCCAAACAATGTAATTTAAATACGACAAAATAATTCATTTTTAAGATAAAAAAAAATGAAGTGTTTCATGATGTTTTGTATTAAAATTTTTGTTTAAGACGCTGTTATTCATTTCACAATCGATTTGATGAAACCGAAACCTACTCTATAAAAAAAATTCCGTAACGTAATTTCATTTTTCTTAGGTTTTTCTCCCTTTATAATAGCGTTTAGAAGATTACATAGGTATACGGAGAACATATGATATAAGACACTATAATCATAAGCTATAATCATAACAATCTTTAAGATATACTGGGGAAAATACGGCAAGAACTCGAACACCAAGAAATTATTTTGAGATTTCTCATTGAATTGAAAGCCGTCCCTTTTAGCCCATTCTTGCATGTTAATATTGTCTTAAACTTTACATTTACTAAAAAATAAACAGTTTAGAAATATCTAATTGTATTTTCATTATTTATATATATAATATATATATATATATATATATATACATCAATCAGATCAAGTTACTCCTTTCATAAAAACTTTTTGTCGCTCTCCAAACTTTCCTAAACTTGTTTTCTCCCTGAATGAATATTTTTCGAAACTTTTTTTTGTTTCTTTATGCAAGAAATCTAATTAATCACAAACAAAATATTGAGACTAATAATTTATTGCAAAGACATCTAAGAGTGTCTATTACGTTCAAATGATTTTTTTTAAAATGCTAATATATTATCCTTTCACATATTCAAGTAATATTTCATCAGAATCTCTTCAAATTATTGATATAGACAACAATTGGAATTTAATATTACATTGAACAAATCGGTTAAATATAATATCCACATCATGCACAATTTTCAATCAATATAAAAAACTAAAAAAGTGTTCTTGAAAATAACACAGTGAAGATTCAATACATTAAAAACAACATATTTTAAAGATTTTTTACCAAATTATTTATCAATTATAATAAGAGTTTACGTTAGTTTTATGAAATGTTTATTAAATTTTATAAATGTGAATTAATTTTCTTGTACACAATCGGTTATCGGCATGACTCTCTTAATTTTAAGCCATTGACGGGAGTAAGAGTTAATCTGTTAACTAAAAACTTTAACATTATGTTATACCTCTAGAGAACTTAGAATATTATTTAGATTTAATTTACAACGATCACTTATTCGACTCGGAAGCATTTGAAGGAATATAATCTAAACTTGTTGCATTGCACAAGTTTTACAACTAAAAAAATATTCCTCATCAAACAAGATACCAAGCTCATAAATTAAGAAAAAGAAATAAGTTGTATCAAAATCTTATTAAAATGGATTAAATACCTTCAATGTATTACATAAAATACAATAATTATTTCATAAATTAGTTAACTATCAAAGTGCACTGCTGTTGAAAAAGAACAAGCAATTTTCTTTTGTTGTAAAAATAATTATTATTAACAATTATATTTTTTACCAATGAAGAGCCATAAAGATTTCCATAAAACGACTTTTCGTAGAAGGAATTTTCATAATAAAAAAGCATCTTGAACATAATATAAAATTTTCTTTCACTAACGCATTAAACCATTGCTTCGAATCATGAATGAAGTATGTTAGTTACTGTAGAACAGTCTCTTATTTGAGCTTTCACGCACAAACTGTTTCTTTGTTGTAGATACTTATACAAGTTGGAGTGAAAGATAATGAAACAATATATTAGATGGAAAGTTGGATTACAATAATATTGCATGAAATCCCTACCTCTAAAAAATTCACCCTTTATACAGATAAAAATAAAACAGTATCGTATGGTCTATTTTTCATCACGTCATTCGTGGTATTTCCGTTCAAAAGTTCGACTGTTTCAAAATTGAACCTGCGATATAAATCATCAACAATTCCCTTCTATATTGTTGTTTGTATATACGGTTTTTTCGAATCAGCTCCAAGAAGATCAAGATTTAACCACTGCACAAATTTCAGAGGGCTGCCTGATTAATTTAGTCTAAGTCAAAGCATTCTCTTTGAGTTAGGTATTCTTGACTAAAATTATAAATAACACATTTTTAATAAGGAATTATATCAGCAGAGCTTTTTGATTCAGAAAAGTATAATAAGTCTGAATTCCTGAGGGAAAAAGAAAGTAAACTTTGACTGAAAGGGAAAAAATAAAACGTCTGATTTGCACACGTATTATAACTAAACGTTGTTAGTTGGAATTTATATTTAATAATACTTGTTAATTTATAAATCATGAATTTTCATCAATGAATTCATATTTGGTACCAATTATTTAGAAAAAATATACTTAAAAGCAAAAGAAAAGTAATATATATTTTATGAGAGATTGAAAAAAATATCACATTATTTTTTTAATTACAGGTCTAATTCATATTCTATATCTAAATTGTAAAGGAAAAATTTGAGTTCATAAATCAAGCTTTTTGTAAATTATCTATTGGTAACTCTGCACAAGACAGAAAAAGAGGTTTTATCTGTACCCTCCACTTTATTTACTTAAAAATTTTGTTTTCGATGAGAAGAAAAGAAAAATGACTGTTGACAAAGAAGTTAATAATAAATAAAATAAAGGTAAATAAAGATAAACTATCCATATATATAATCGATTTATGAAAATGCGATATGAATATCGCAATACCTCTAATAATTGAAAACTGATGAAGAACCATGTTTTTTAACTTTTCCATCGCTATAGAAACCAATAAAAATATTCCAGAGTTTACTTGTGAATCTAAACATTACAAACTATCGGTAATAATAACCTGTTTTCGAATTATAAGAGTTTATTGCATGATAGGTGTAATGGTTATTGGTAAACACGGTGTTCGTAGTTTTTAGAATGCCAATTCATTCAATAGACATAAAAGAATATCATGAATCGTAATTAGTAATAAGCTTTTTAATGCTGTGTTCCTTTTTTATATTTTTGTTTTATCAAAGAAAACTTATTGAGTACTTTTTGTGCTTAAACACTTCCCACTACAAGGGTATTTGACTTTTCAACTGTACAAAAAAAAGGTAATAAAAATTATCATAGAAAGAGACAAAACCGTGGTCTTTTTTGTCTAGTTTTACAAAATGAATAAAATTACAACTTTTGAATATAACTGTATATGTAATAATTTAGAACAGGGGGGCGCAATTGTTTTGGCCTTGACGCCAATTTATGGAAGCGAAAGTTAATGAAGTGTGTCACCTTTTAAAATGATTACATTCATTAGGTAACTTTGTATTTCAGAAAAAGTGTAGATTGTACCATAAAAATAAATAAATATAAATTAAACTTAATCGTGACAGTTTTACTCTATTTATTAATAGTTCTTATTTCGCATACTCTATAGCTGCAAGCACATTTAATTACAGAAGTTTGTTCAGAAAAAAGTACTCTATCGTACTTTTCTAAAATGTTTTTGAAATCAGGAGTGAAATAGCTTGGTGAGATCCTCATCACAACCTGCAACTTAATGTCTTTCAAAGAGCATCTATATTTACTCTTGTTTATCTTCCATCAAGAAAAAAAGTTTGCTCATAAATATATGTGGACCCAAATTAGGAAAAGTTACCCAGCAAATCTCTTCACACATAGAAATTTTTCTGCAAAAAAGTTAGTAAAAGTCAGCTAATGTCAAAACATTAAGCATTTCTATCACATTGTGGTCAGACTACTCATCAATAAGCACAAACTGCAGCTCCTCAGGTGCTGTATCAATATCAGCAGTGATGGGATAAGGGAAAAAATTGAATTTAGGCTCAATTTTCTTAAAGTCCTGAAATCATCTTGTGATCTTATCTTTCAAACTCTATAGATGATCCCTAATCTTACAAAATCACTATCAGGCATCTATTAATGTACCTAATGATGACAATAATAAGAGAAATGACAATATTTGCCTTCACCAGCTTGCCTTCAAATAGACCTAGTTTTAGTTTGAATGATTTTACATGCTTCCATATTTCATGTGCAAACGATTTCTTTCCCTGAAATGTCACATTCAGTTCATTCACTTTCTAAAATGCATCAGCTGCAAACATCATCTCATATCTCCACTATTCACATCCTGTTTTTGTAATAAAACCGCGAGATTTTTTCCTTCGTGTCCATAAATAAGAGGGTTTCAATATGTAATGTCCAAAACCTTTTTATCATTTTACCCAGACTCAACCACCTAACAATGTTGCGGTAAATTACTTCTTCATACTATGCTTCCATATCCTGAAGAAATTATTTGAACTGTCGATGGTGGAGTGCCTTTGCTGTGATTGCTTTCACCACACAAACAATATGATCTTCCTCACGCTTTAAGTCAAGTGCAGCTCAAAGTCTCTCCTGATGCAAACTGCAATGAAAAGACAAGATATCACTGTAAGTGTCTTGTAATTGTTTTTAAAAGCTTAACCATGCCTTTATTTTTGCCACTGAAAGATCTGTTGTAAAGTTTGCATTTTTGTTCCAGGACGAGCCAGATATTCCCCACAATTCATTGCAAGCTCATACAATTCCTGACCAATGGTTCTATCTTCTATTGATTCCTATGTTCTTACAATTTTTTCATTATTTTTACTGATAAAGATGAGTAATCGTGCAGTCTTTTCGTTATCAGTGATCTCAACCAGTGCCTAAGAAAATTTAACAAAATTTTTATTCGCAGTCTTTATTCTGTGAGTTCGTAATTAATTGAGTCAATGCGGCTCACTCAAGTCCTTCTTGATAATGAACTGCTTTCAAATTTGCCTCTAATTTCAGGACACAATACGCTTGTACACTCTGCCGTACACTGCTTAATAAATTCACCTTCCGAAAAAGGCTATTAGCGTTTAGTAAGGTTATAGGCTTTCAAGAAATTTTCCTCTACATCGCTATTTTAATGTTTACGGCTTCTTCAGCCTTTTCTCACTCCTCAGCATTTTACGTTCTTCCTTAAATAGTTTGCAGCCAAATTAGCTATGGTTTGTTTCGTAATGTCGTTTCAAGTTGTACTCCTTAAATATGGCTGTCATTTCATGATACAATAAACAAACTGTCTGCATTTTCAAGTAAATATTTGTTTATCCATTCTTCATTAAACACATCACATTCATCACCGATTTTACGTTTTTTCGGAGGGCTCATGGTATCACAAAAGTTAGAAATTTATATATTTATGTTTCAAAAATAAAATTGAAATTAACCAGCACTGCGCATTGTATCTACACTGCGTATGCCTATTGAAGTAGCCGTTCTTGCGAAAAACACGAGACGAATCTTCGTTTACGCATGGGAACGAAATCTTGGTTCAAGGCGGATTTTGCTGACTGTCTTCGAGAGCCACAAAACAACTCTTAGTGGGCCGCTATTTATCCACCCCTGATTTAGAATATGTAGTGAAGTACATTTTTCTATGTGCGATGTTCATTCAATTTCATTTGTGATATTCCATTGTTGATATTTTCGTTTAAAATTTAATTGAAATAAAATTAATTGACACTCTTTAATATAAAAGCTTAATCGACGATGTTTATAAGATTTCTTTAAAATCCTACTTCTTCATTCATAAAATTTTTAAGATTCAATAAAAAAAAATGGAACGTTTTTTCTTTAAAGAGTTAAAGGCGCCGAAAACTTCTTTTTATTATTATTATTATTATTATTATTATTTCAGTCTTGACATTTTGCAGTGAAAAGTGTTTCTAGATGTTAGTTGCAATAGTTTTGATATAGTTTTTAGCATATAGTTTTGATAGACGATAGCAGCTTCAACTTGATTTCAACTCTGTAACACATTTTGATAATATTACTATATCAACTGACTATACTCTATTGTTCTGTAATACTTTAAGGTAAAACCCGATTACTTAAAAAATAAATTTTAATTTATTTCGAAATACTATTTAAAAATAGAATAATGTACCAAAGCTATATTAAAATACTTCCACAATGATCTGAAAGCATTCTCATAGCCTTAAGTTCCAAAGCGATTATGATGCAAATGTGGTCAAATGCCTGTGAGCAGTGTACTATATGTTTATTTATTAAGTGAACTTTTCTTGTCTTCAGAAAAAAAGAGATTTTAAATACAATAGTACCTCTCAATAAGAGACACCCAACAGACGAGACATTTTGTTCCTTAAAAAGAGGTTTACCTTAATAAAAAGTAAATATGTATCATATTCAAAGGGACCGTATGTGACAGAATTGTCCCTTAAATGTAGGTGTCTCTTATTCAGAAATGTTCCTTACAAGAAGAACTATTGTATATAAGAAAATAGGTGATATCATTCAAAAGTGATAAAATGCTCAAGCTTATAAATGTCATCATTCGTGCTGAAAAAAATGCTTCCAAACTGTGTGTTCACAGACGGCTTAAACCAGTATATAAGACTCAAATAACCTCCAAAAACTATTGAATTTTTGATTTTGTCATGGCCATTGAAAAAAAGAATCATTCAAACTCGAACCACTTCAGTATATTGTGATCTCGTAAACTGCTATTATTTTTGGTGGGAAATATATATATATATATATATATATATATATATATATATAGAGATTTATATAGAGAGAGAGAGAGAGAGAGAGAGAGAGAGAGATAGATAAAGGTAAAAGCTTCTCAGATGTTTTTAAATTTAAATGAATGAGGAAGTCAAATAAAGATTCAAATTTTCCATTCTTTTTTTTATAGTTGGACAGAAGTTAAAATGTTTAATTTATTCCTTTTTGTTGCTTTCTTAATCTTAATTAAATATCCCTTCCATATTTTGTTCCCTAATTTTTGTTATGTTAATGTGAAGCTTGTTTAACGCATACAAAAAAAATGGTTGCTGCTTCTACAATAAGACTGAAGCTCGATATTCTATGACAATTAATCTATCTGCAATCATTTAGATAGATTAATAAGCTTATTGACTGACAACCAAACCAGCACTTTACTCAGGATCATATTTAAAATAAACATGTAAGATTAAAAGGGGGAAGACACATAGCGTTGAGCAGAACACAGTTGCTTTTAACATTAAGAATTTGGAAAAAGAGTTAACCTGAAATCTAAATTAACAAGTTAGAAGAGACGTAGGACAAAATATGGCAGTTGTTCTACTGATAGTCAATGTCATCGAAATAGGCTATTCAAGGTCTCTTCTTCACTACCTTATCTGTGTCTTCAGGCAAGAAAGGGGCATAACAGGGGTGAAAACTGGTTTTCCAGCACTTCAGTGAAAGTTGCACGTTTAAATTTAAGTATATCTGAAAACCAGGTCACACATGTTCAGAAACTAACACAGAAAGGAGGAAAACATTGCTTCGAATCGATTGCTGGACGCAATCCTGGATAAAAATTTGATAGTGTTTTTATATCATAATTTTTGCCGTGGTCATTTTTATGTTTTCACTGCAAGTTTTTAGATGATCAGGTGATCTGAAATAGAGTTAATTTTCTTTTTTGAAATGACTTAGGGTTTATATTAAGAGTAATATCTCATGAAATAATTCAGCAGCTTTGTTTTCTTAATTATGTGACAATATTTTTTTTTTTATTTAAACTTTTTTTTCCCCTCAACGTGAGTACCATTCGATTTAAATACAGATCTAGGCATTTTTTTTTTTTTTTAATTTTATTTTTTGTATTAAAATAAGTATATTGAGAAGGGGAATGAAATTTCAAAATGTTGAAATTATGTTTATAAAAAGATTGAGAAATGGAATTTAATTTAACGAGTCACAATGAACTTAAGCAGAAAAATCTATCTAAAATCATATTCACAAAAAATTTCATAGTGTCGTAAAGCAAAAGTTACAGATAAAACACATAATAAAAATGAGGACTAAGTTGAAGATTAATGAAAAATTAAAGTAAATTTTTAACTGTAAAAAATTGACTTTAGATTTGAGACGTACTGAAGAAAAAGTAAAATATTAAAAGTTTTCAATTTTTTTAAAAAGAAAATCTGTAGATTACTCAACAATAATTACTGACGTTTTTGAATGAAGCGGTAACTAAGTATAAAACGTTACATTAAGCTTCAAAAAAAATTAAATTCAATAATATTTATTATAAAAATTAAGAGTGATGTGCAGCAAAAGATGAAAATATGGCAATTTTAAAATGAATCGATAAAATAGAATGATACATTCAATAAATAAAAACTAAATAGCATATTTACTGTACAAAATTTAAGAATTAAACGTAGCAATTAGATTTTAAGAGATAAATATGGTACAATGCTGTTTATCTTTCAAATTAAACATAATGTGAGAAAAATAAACTGAGTTAAACAAACAAAGGTATTTTAAAAAAATAAAGATGCATTTAAAAATGTGAGGCTTTCTAAAACAGAGTCAAACACAAAAATGTTACCAAACACCAAAAATTAATAGACTGAAAGCATGAAAAAAAATATTTATTTATTTTGAGCAGAATTTCAGAAACGAATGTACCTATAAATTTTAAAAATTGCTTAGTGAAAAGTTTTCCAAAGAACAGATTTTGTCACCAAAGATTCTTTTTTAAAAAAATAATCATTGAATTATTCACTTAAATATTAGAATTAAATCAAAAGAAAAAATGTTGAAGTTGACAATAATATTCTTTTCAGATGTTAAAATTAAAGCAACCGATAAATTATTAAAATGTATGTATTTTAAGCTCAATGTACTTATTATTTTTGCTGTAAAATGAAAATATAAGTAAGCCATGTGATTTTAACACTTTATTTTGAAAAGTGTTCAGTGACACCATTTTATCGTTGACTAAAACAATAGCTCATGTGGTAGCTAATATTTGTAAGAAGTGATTCGGACATGAGGGTCAATCTCGTGTAAATTAAATATCAACATTGAACATGCAAACTGCTCAAAATTAAGAAAAGAGTAATTATCTTTAATACTTGAGCAAAAGTCTCGAATCCCTGGGCTGAGGATCATTATAAAATCCGCGCAATACTCACAACTTTAAAATTATTTTATTAATATTCTATTATTACAATGATGGAATTGATTTCAGTCATTCCAAAAAACCAATCCTCACCTAATGGTCTAGAGGGAAGTTGTCATCTACTAAAAATTACCTTGAAGTAATGCCAAAAAAAATAGAGATTTTTCTCAAAAAATATTTTAATAAGAAGATAATATTACATATTATTTTTTATTGTGCTGTACGAGGAATAAAATTACTATGAATAACAATTCTATTTTTCTTTAATTTTTTTTACCAGAACTTTGGAATATTTTGCAATTATTTCAAACTGTAGAAAATGGCTTGTTTGCCTTTTCTCTACCATATTCTGTCATGAAAGCTTACCTATTTATAAAGCAAGACTCTCAGGTATATGAATCGACTGAATAAAAACAATACGAGTAACATTTTTATTGTTACGAATTTCAGCATCGTAATACTTTTCAAAAGTTTTCTTGAGAAAATTAAATGTAGAAACTGGTTATATATTTATTTCTAGCTAAATATTCGGTTTTTAGATAAAAGAAATATAAAAATGTTCTGAAAGAAAAATTTATCATTACGAAGAGGAAGTATTAGCTTATGAAAGATTCACAAGGATTTGAAAACCAAGAGGTTCCATTCTTGGATTGAAGAAGACTATGTGTAGCTTGTATATACGTCGTTTTTAAGTACTCATGGAAGTATGGAACTAAGAAAAATGCCCAAGCAAAGAAAGGCATCTTAACAATGAAGAAGTCTCAATGGGACTTTTGATGGATAAAAGAATTTATTCAAAATATACTCGTTTAATACTTTTAATATAACATACAAAATCATAGATAAAAATTTAATAAGAAATATAACTTTAAAGATGAATGAGCAAAACAAAATCTTATTGAAATTGTGCGAAATATGAATTAAACCTTTTTTTTCGTTGTTAAAGCAACAAGTAATCCTCAAAAAACAGATCGTTGGAACTTTAGTTATTCTTAATCATTAGTATGTGTTTAATCTTAAAAATCGTTAAATATACTTTTTCAGAGACAAAATAAAAAATAGCAATACTTCTGGAACAATTTTTATCTGCAGATAATAGAGTCACAATCACATCAGTTAATCTTCTTCCCTTTTGCGTGCAAAAAAGGGAGGGACAAACTTCCATTCCTTCTAAAAAACAAATCGGACTACTCCTTTTTTGCATAGTTATATTTTTCGTATAATCATCTAAAATGCCTCCATTACTTATTGCACTTATCCCTCCTATAATAGCCTGCACGTTTCTATCTTGTGTCGTGCAGATTTATTTATTTGCCCTCAAAAGTTGTTCATTTTCATGTATGCTGTCATGGGAACCTTAAAATTCGATATAAACTTAAAGGAACATGGTATGAATAATAGTAAAAAGGAAATATTTTATAAGATTATATTTTTAATGTTATGTGATAACAAATTTCCATTTTTCCTTTTTTTCCCCAGTTGATTTGTTCTTTGTTGACATTTTGGGAGTTTTTTTTCCTTGGAAGATTTCTCAGCAGTAATTTTCAATTTATTTAAAAACAGCCTAGCTTATTTTTAATCTAATCCTATTAACAAGCTTTTACAAAATAGAAATGCTTATGGACAGTTTTTATTACTTGTTTTTCAAATTTATAATTTATTAGTTGACGACAAAAAATTATATACCAATTTTCATTTAAAAAAAAGTATCTTAATATTAATAGATAAAAATATTTTAATTCCAGCATTTCCATTCATTAAGCAGAGAGAATTCAGTATATTTTCTTGATTTAGGAAATCTTTAAAAAAAATGACATTAATCAAATGTGAAAGATTAATTAATCAGTTCGAATTCAGTATTTAAAATAGGTTTTAAACTACACTTATATTAATGTCTTCTCAATAAAAATTGTTATATTTCTGTTTTGTATCTATTCACTTTTGTTTTGGTACAAGGACAGATAAAAATAGTATTAGATGAATTGAATATATGATATTTTACTAAGAAACTTTTTGAATAACCGATCGATTACAATTAAGTTTGATCTAATAGAAGTTTCAATTCTTAAGTCCATTTTCGTGAGAAGTGAAATTACTCTGTGGCAAAAATGACCATTTCAGAGCTTCTCTAGTTTTTTTCAAAAAGTGCTCACAAAACGCTGCTGTTGCTGAAGCCAAGTGGTCAAGGTCGCGAGCGGTTATGGTCGATGTTGCTTCCATCGAGTTGTGGGCTCAAATCTTTGTGCCACCAAAGATCAGTTGTGTAACGGGCCTGCAGTATGTTATAAATCTGTCGAAGTCCTCTTGTTTTTAATGTGTGAAAGTTAGAAGAAGGGCATGTCAGCTCTGATGTCGACCTTGTTATTTGACCAAAGCTTAAAATTACGAAATCTGTCGACAGCAGCCCTCATGTTTCTAGTGCGAGTAAATTCGACTTGAATAAATAATCAGTCTATCTCATAATATACTAAATGAATAATATATTACAAAATGTATAAATATCAGTTTAAAATAAGGTTTTAAAGAGAGTGGAATAGCTGATAACTTTTTAGTGTGTGTCACTAGCATAATTTAGACATACAAAGTGAGTCACAGTATACTAGTGTTAGGAGTTTAGAATAAAAAAAAATTATTATTTATTTGCTGACTGTCATGCTTAGATTGTTCTCAAATGATTCCTGCTGTGGCAAGATTATTATCTTCCGTTTTAACAAAAATGGATTTAGTGTCATTCAGTTTATAAATACAATATTCATATTCTTTGGTGCAAGGGAAAGCATGTACCACTAATTCTAGCTCTGATATTAATGCACTTATTAGCCATATACAGTTCAAAACAGTATAAAATCATATTGGCTGTTGCAAAGAAATAAAATCAGATTTTGTAAGATATTTTGAAGAAATTATTCAGTTTCTCATCTAATTTATGATAATAATCTAGTTTATTTTTTTTATAGAAGGTTTACTCTTTTATCTAACACTCCGAAAGAATAACTTTATTACGCGCATCCTCTATTTTTTAATATTCGTAAAATTAAAAAATAATTTACAAATGATAATTTGCTATTATTAGAGTTGACGCATCTCTATTAAAAGGTTCTAAAGCATTGGAAAAAGAGTTAAGGTAATCATTTTAATCAACTTTCAACGAATGGCTAACTAGTGAAATTTTTTAATTTAAGTATTTATTACTAGTCACAACTTGCTCATAAAAGCTATAGATTCAAATACTACTGAAGTCATACAGTTACGGAATTTTACTTTATTGAAATGATATTTATAGGAGATTTTATACCTTTTAAATTAACTGAGCATAATGCGTTCGATGCTTTCCTTTTTATATTGGGGTAATTTGTTACACATACAACATATATTATTATTATTTCCGATTCGTTGAGCAGGTTTTAATTGTTAAGGAATGTAGTCATTCTATTACTCTCTGTATAAGTCGACTGTAGTTGAAAATAATTCTAAACATTTTAAGTGTTTTTGAATATTTTTAATAATATGTAAGTTAAATAATTTATTAAAAAGTTATCAGTTATGGAAAAATTCCGTAACTGATAACTTCCAAATAAATTTTTTAAAAAATGCTGGAGTAATTGTTTAATTTTGACATATTCTCTTAATACTGATTTATTTTTACGACTGAAATGGAATCTTAGTTTTATTACAACTACGAATCGAATAATAAGAATTTTTTTAATATCCCTAAATCGCAGGTACTCATATAACTACTTATAATATTTATCATTATCGAATGTGGATGAACTGAATTACATTTCAAAAATATTTTCTTCCCTTATTTGTTATAAAAATGTTTTTAAAAAAATGAGTAAAGCAATAATTAATGTTTGGAAAAACAAATAAATTCACAACTATTTTTTTTCAAAAAATTCCACCACATTTAAATTAATTATTCCACATTTTTTTCAAAATTCATCTAACTGTTATTGAAAACTTTTTAGTTATTTTGATTTATTTTAAGTTGTGTTGATGTATCTTGCTAAGTATAAATTTTATTTACAATCAAGAACCAATTTTTGTTCACTCATACATTAGTATGTATTTTATGAACACGGATACAAATTTAAATAGGCACATTGTATCAATTTCAACTTAGTTTTAATGGAAAAAGTTAATATATTGACGTAAAATAGATTTCAACTATTAAGATTTATAAATAACTTATAAAGGAATATTT
Source organism: Nephila pilipes (assembly GCA_019974015.1). NCBI lineage: Eukaryota > Metazoa > Arthropoda > Arachnida > Araneae > Nephilidae > Nephila > Nephila pilipes. The sequence goes on from BMAW01073393.1 coordinate 15,879, forward strand.
TAACATTTCGATAGTAAAAACGCACGCAAAAATAAATTGCTGAATACAAATGACAAAAGCATGCACAAGAAAAATATTATATGTTTCGTTATTTTAATGTATCAAACTTGTTATTTACTCTCACCTATTGTCATGGATAGAACAACTCGATAGCTGTAGATTGAAATCCATGCAAATTTCAGCGTAAGGAACATACTTCTACTTTTTAGAGTACCTTTGTCACAATATCTAAGATAAAGAAAAATACCTTTTTAATGTTTTAAAACTTCAGACAAATTATGGCATTTTTACTCAGAAGCAATAAATAAATAGATAAAACATTTTAATGGTGATGCTTTAATTTTTACCATTACTGAAATGCAATACTTCAATATTTACATTAAATGTTAAAATTTGCATGAAAATATTCTTGCTAAGATAATGGCTTGATAATATAAGCAAAAATTGATTTTCATACTATGAAAGTATGTTGAGAATAACAAAGATAATTATCACGCAAACCAATAACGTAAATATCAGTTCAGATATATGGCAAGAAGAAATAAAGGAATAAAGCTTAAATGTGAAAATTATGTGAAAATATTAAATAGGGATTAGTGTAAATATTATGCAAATGAAAAAGAAAAGATAGCTGCTAACAACGGTTTTTAGGTATTTTGTTTTTATGTTTGAAAAATATATATCTTTCCTTTTTCAAGAAAGAATGCAAATCATATATAATGTAAAGTTGAAAGTTAAAAAGGTTTTATCAACTATTTTTCATGAAAGGAAATTCTATTCCAATTTTTATAGAATACTTATTACATATTCTTATACTATTTAAGCTTCTTTATATAATTTCATGTTTATTTTCTGTCCATTTTCAAAATTTTTAAACACGGCTAGCAATAATACGGTATATAAACTCCCTTGTAAAATAACGTTGATAGTAACGAACGAAAGTTGAATTCTTTTTTGTTTAGATATTTGGGGATTCTTTTTTCACATAGATAAAAAGGATGATAAACATACAACTCCTTGAACCCAATTTAATATATCATTATGATTTTTTAAGGATATTCCCCCCCCCCTTAAAACAGTCTGTAGATAAACAGTTAAGAATTTTTTCACCCAAAAAGTTGTGAGGGTATCCTATTACCTATATATCGTCTGTTATATTAAATATTATTATAATTATAAAATCTAAATGTCAGCTTAATTTCAAGCACAGACTAATTAATTAAAATAGTCAGTTATATCCAAAATATATTTATTTATTCCTTACCGGAATATGATGCAATTATCTCCTACCATTTCTCTGACAGGGTTCAGTCCTAATCTCACCTAATTCTCTACACATGCCAAAAGACCTCCATGCATTCTACTCAAAGACCGTTTTTATTACTGTAACCTATTATCGTTATTCATGCCTATCTTTCCGCCTCTCCTTCCCTTTCTCACAACATTTTACTTTATATGTGAACTTTGCTTTGCATATTTAGAAACTGGGTCATTTGAATAAAGTAGTGTCCAGGAAAAATCCATAAGTACAGTTGAAGGAAAATAAGCTTCCTATCGTTATAAAGCAGTCTCTGATAATATATGCCATAGTCTCGCATATTGTAAATAATGCATAATTCTGTTCTCGCCCTTTTCCTCCGAAAGCGTTTATTTTCTTCCTATTTAGGATTTTTTAAATAGAAAAAGTTTTAATTAATAATAATTGCCTTGAGGGTTTTAGAATTTCATTTTGTACACAACTTTCACATTAAAAAAAGCATTATAAGCATTAAATTAGTCGATTTTATTTACTTAAGGACTATGCATTTTTAAACTTTTTACGACGAAGAAACCACAAATTTATGAATACAGCATGTCTGAAACACAGACAACTTAGGACACAGCTTAAAAGGATATAGGAAAATCATTAAGTTATGTTAGAGTATAAACTCAAAGTATTACAAAATGACGTTCCAATTAAATAGCTAGTAAGTGCCAAAAAATTACAATATATTTTAATTCTGAGCTTTTATAAATATTAATCTAAGTACATAAACGAATATGAATGAATATCCTTTAAAATAATGATTGATATTGGGCAAAATATTTTTTTAATTGAAATGGCATCTAAAACAGAACACAATAACTTCATTTCATTTTCTGTATAAAAATGTTTTTTTCCCCAAAAATTGCAAAGATTTTATATTTTTCATTAAGAATAATGTACAAAAATTTAAATCAATGTACAAAAGTATATTTATATTCAAAAATGTCAGTATTAAAAATATGTAATAAAAAGTATTTTTTTACAAGTATGATATTTTTAATAAAGTATTACCTGAGTTCTGATAAAATTCTATCAATATATAATGTATTTTATTTTATTAAGGGAAGAATTTTATAAGATATTTGTATGCATTTTAATAGTCTTATAAAAATAAAAACCTGATAAATAGTACAAAAAAGGAAATATGAAGGTGGAAGCATATATACACACATATAACACACGCACAAATGTATATATAACTCGGGTCTAGACCAGGCTCACCTAAGATAACCGAGATTGCTGAAACAAAGTTCTTGATTTCATGGCATACAATCGCGGTGCGTCACTGAGAATGATGAAAGAGCCTTTGAACATCAACAAAGAAATTATAAAAATACTACTTATATAATATACCCAGTACATCATCGAATTTTTTTAAACAATGCAACTCAGTTTTAAGCTAAGCCATCTGTGCTATTAAGCATGTACCGTGATTATGAACGAGACGTTGCGAATAGGGTAGCCAACATCTAAAAAAAATTACTGTAACTAAAAACGATACCCGCTTCAAAGATATTCAAACTTTTATCAATAATTATAACACGAAAACACCTATTGAGGAATATCTACAGCAATCTAATAAATTAGCCAAAGTGCTAGAAATAACGAGAAATAAAAATTCATGTTCTTAACGATGTAAGCAATTGGGGCAGTTCAAACTTTTATCAAATCCCAGCCCATCCCAAGAACCTTCGACAAATTGAGACAAAACTTATTGAATGAGTTCGGATCTCAAGTCAACCCACCTGAGATTTGTCTTCAACTAGCCAAGGCAATCATTACGCATCGGGAGACATTTATTGAATATTTCGTCTGGGTAAAGGATATCGCTTCCTGAATCAAGATGAATGAAGCATCTATCAAGTATTATACCACAAAAATATTGAAGGAGAATCTCGCCATCGAAATGCAACAGCAAAATAATGGACATTAAGAAAAATAAACCACTAAGAAGAGCAGGTATTCCTGAATTTATACGACCAGTGATTCTAGTGAGATCGGATTCTTGCCCTACAATACCTTCTGCCAATCAACATCAGTACGGACGATAAAAATCAGATCCAAGCAATCAGCAACAGCGACTGGCGGGTTTTTTCAGGAGCGATTCATTCCCCCATCAACACTCGGCGATTTATCCAAGGAACGACCGAGTCTCACTTCAGCCACCACAGGATCTGTGGGTAGATGCCGCAACATTCAATCCAACTCAAAGGATGTCTTACAGACCAGCAATACCGAAAAGAACTATTGCTCATCGATGTAAGGGTAAACTTTAAACAAGTAACTGTTCTCTTGGATTATTGTTCAAATGTCAACGTAATATCAAAGACTGTACAGTATCAAATCAATGTACACCATTTTGAGGTTTACAACAAAGAAAAAATCTTTATCATTAATGCAGAAATAGAGGATAGTAAAAAAAATTACTTTATAACCAAGGATGGAAGAAATCAATAAAAGTATTAAATTCATCATATTTAATGTAAAACTCCATGTATAATTATGTCCAAGAAAACCTTGTGTAGTTTTGAATCAATAACTAATTTTAGAGAACAAACAATATTTCAAAGGAAATTAATCTCAAAATATGGTGAATCTAGGGAGATTGTAAAAGAAAAGAGTAAACAGAATGGGAAAAATACAATGTTTTAAATCAATAACAATAGAATTATCAACAAGGAGACTGCTCATGTTTTTAATATATAAGTAATTCCTTACAGTGACTAAGATAATGTTAATACAATTATTGACAATTATAATATTACTTACCAGAATTACTCACTGCTAACCGCTCTTATAGAACCTTATCTAAAGATGATGTGGAAATAAAAAATACTATTGACTCATTGTTGAAAGCTGAAATAATTAAACCATCTCATAGAATTCTTATTCTGCATTTATAACTTTGGCTTTTAAAAAGTAGGGTTAATGCTCGCACACTATTATGTCGATTATAAAAAACTCATTGCAATTGAAAAATTGGACACTAAACTAATCCTAAGAATCTATGCAGTTTTAGATAAATTAACCCATGAAAAATGTTTCTCAGCTAAAATATTGGTTAATTGACATAGATGATAACGAAGCTAAAAAACTTGTATTCACATTAAAGTATGGTCTTTTTCAATTTAATCCCTTGCCCTTAGGATATTTAAACTCCCTGGCTATATCCCGAAGCATTAGGCATTTGCATTAAGCAAATTATAAATAAATATCAAATAAAATTTGTAATAAATTACTTTGATGATATTATTGTATTTTCAAATTCAGTGGAAAAATATACTAAACATTTAGAAGATATTTTTAAAATTTGTGAAACAAAAAATATGAAATTGAAATTCTCAAAGTATAAATTTGGACAAGACATTGTTGTTTTCCAGGGATATCAAATACAACAAAGGTTATACAGTTCAATAATATTAATATATAAATTATTGAAAAAGCTCTTGCCTCCTAGAAATGTAAGATTTACAAATATTCCTTGTTAGTATTAGTGTTTATCATAAATTCATTTCACAATTTGACAAAATAAGATTGCTTTAAATAACCTTCTTAAAAAAAGATCAATAAAAGGAATTAGACCCCTGAATATCAACATCTTTTACTTAAGGACAGCTTAATTTCAAAACATCTTTCAAAACTTATTCAATCCAAATTATCTTTTTCCATGTATGTGTAGATACACCTAAGGAAGCCATAGCAGCTACTGTAAAACAAGAAAGACCTGATTGAAGTCAGCATCCTATTGCATTCCACTCCAGAAGACTGAGAAATTATGAAATTAACTATACAATAACTGAATTAGAGTGTTTAGTTTTTAGAAATTTCATTGTTACCTTCATAGATCTCATATCACTTTGAATACCGACCATAATGCTCTATCTTGGCTTAAAAAGTTTGAAAAATCCCACAAATAGGCTTTATAGATGGTCCTTTAGATTTCAATATAAAATGTAAAAAAGGAAGTACAAATACTGTCTGAAGCTGATTTGTTGACAAAAAATCCTATAGCGCCTCATTTAATTAATACAACACCAAAACCTTTATTAAATACTAATGGAATATAATCCATTTTTAAAATTTAGAAAAGATATTTCTATATGTCTTAAAAGCGATGGTGTTCTGGATGTGAAAAGACAAGGTTTATTTAAAATAAAAAAAACAATACTCTGCGAGAGAAATTAAAAAAATGGACTCTTGAAAAAAGTGGTCACCCAGGTATAGCTACTATACTAAGGATTATATCACCTCAATATTATTAGATTAAAATTATTATTGATGTTAGAAAATGTGTTAAACACCGAAAATTGACGGATAAACAAGAATTAACGTCAGAAAATATGAACTGTGATGTAATTGCTTCTGTGTGAAAAACCATTTCAAATTTTATCAATAGGTATTGTGGTGGTCTAAGCTACTATAAATCAGCTAAGAAATATTAACACATTATTATTGATCATTAATGATCATGATAGAAATATTACTCTTACTGCTTCAAAGTTTAAACATTTCTTAAGGCCTAATATTATCATTCAATTATTAACAATTTTCCACACACCACAAACAAATGTAAAAGTTGAACGTTAGATCAAATCATCATTACTCCCTTAAAATGTGAAAAAAGTAATAAATCAAGTAAAATTCCCTAGACAAAAATGTTAGAAAACTTACCTTTCTATATTATCAAACTCCACATACTATAACAGCCTTCCCCCCCCAACTTATTTAATTCATGATAATATATATATATATATATATATATATATATATAAGTTTCAATAAAATAAAATATACCTTCTTGTGGAAGAAGTAAGATAATTACATGAAGAAAAAACTATGATATATTATCAAATAAATAAAATAAAATATGAAAAAGACTTCAAAAAGCAGATTTCAAGGTGGGTGACTTAGTATGTATGAGGAATTTACACAATAAAATTAAGTCCTTCTTATTCAGACATCTGTACAGTATTACGAAAATGTTCAGATGAACTATTGATTGACGGAGTTTGATAGACTCAATGCTCTCAATGAAATCCAGATATAGATGGTTCATTCAATCCGTTTAAGGCATTTTCATCAATCTAAAAATTTTCAACTAAATTATCTTCAACAATAAACCACCCAAGTTAAAAGAAAAGGATATTGAGATTGGTTTTATTAACGTCGCACTAGCAGCAACGTGAGGGCTATTGGTGACGGACCTCGTAATTTTGAATCTCAGTCAAGTGGCGAGCACGATATCAGAGCTAGCATTTCCCTCTACTAACTTCAACACCATGCCAATGGGAGAATTTTGTGGGCCTCGACGGATTTAAAGTGCATCACCCTTGTCTACAGGGTGGGTCTTTAGTGGCATTTAGGCTCGAATTCTACGAATCGACGAAATCCCACTGATACGAGTCATCAACCATGACCACTAGACTACCACGGCCACAAAAAGAAAAGGGGGGAAATCTGGAAAAACCCTCATTAAGTAACAAAGAAGAGACTACGAATTTTACTTACCGAGACTTTTTAGTTAAGCGGATTAATGTGATATGAGTCTTATAGTCTGTTTTGTGATAAGTGGTATTGTTTATATTGAGAAATTAATAATTACTTTTTATCAACATTTTGATATAATTCACATTTTAATATGTTAAGCGAATTAGCAATTTTGATGGCAATTATTTGTGTTCAATAATAGTAACTATATATGTAAGACAGAACAGTTGAAAGCTAGATTACCAATCCATGTTTGAGTGAAAGGGGATGTAATTTTATTTACTGGGGGATAACCTTAATTTACTAATAGAAATGACATTGATTTTTTAACTAAGAAAAACAAACAAGAATGAAGTTACATTGCATACTTTGCTTTCTGCTGAACTTTTCCCTTTTAGTTAATTTTTTTTTATCAATAAATTACTTTTATTTTAATTCTACTCTTATTTTATTTCAAAATTGTGGGTGTGGATATAATGGCCACATGGTCTTTTTCTCCTAGAGTTTCCTTGCCTAAATTTTAATAAGTCTTTCAATTTGAAGTTTATTTTTGAAAAATATATAATGGATAAGAGAGAAATCAATCATAATTTTGCTGATGCTTTGGAATCATTAAGAGAATAAACTTGCTTTTCTAGATTTGTGTAACTCTAACTGTTTTCATATTGCATTCACTTCTGACAACTCCTGAACATATGTGATTAAGATAAGCAGATTTTTCACCGAAATGTGTTGGAAACAAATTAAATATAATGCAATTTGTATTTGTGAATTTGAGATTTCATGGGAAAGAGAATAATTGTTCTATGAGACAGAAATAAAAATTAGAAAGTGATACTGAGAGATTAAGAATCTTTTAATGTTATATTTTTTAAGTAAATGTGAATATTATGATTTTATATTATGTTTTAATTGTGATTGAGAGAAAATTAAGTACTAGGAATGATATTAGAAAGATTCCAGAACTGTTTTAGGGAAGTGAACAGTATTATAATATATAGATGCCATATAAGGTGTGTAAGATGGATGGACAATAATTACTTTATCCTATTTCAGAATGTCATTTTAATGGAAAATGTATAAATTGTTAAACCTTTTAATGTTATTAATAATTTTATTATATTAGTATATATATTTTTTAATATCTTCAAAGTTATTTTAATCCAGTGTTGAATTTTTTATGTAACAGTATAAGAATTAGTCTACGACAATGTCTTGTATACAGGCGCCAAAGTATAAGAACTTGTCTCGTACAATGGCGCCAGAGTAGATTCATCAGATGCACATTTATTCTATTAGTAGTTGTGTAGTATTATGTATTTTTATATAAATTTTGTTGTTGTTTAATTATGATAATATTTTCTAGTATTTACAATTAGATCACTAATATGCTGGCAATAATATAAATCTAATAATATGAAATTAAAGGAAGAAAAGTGTAGCTCCTGTCATGAAAGGAAGATAAATTTAATTCTAATTAACACTGCTGTCCCATTAATAACTATTAATATGTATTTTAGAAGCATTATAATTTTGTTTATTGCTATTATTTTGTTTATTATTACTGCTAATAATTTAATCTCATATGCTATATGATGAGACTTTATATGATGATGTGTGGTAATTTTATACGCTATGGAAATTAATTGATCAATATTTTTAGAAAAGTACAAAACCTCACCAGTGACTTCATCTTAAAATTTGGTGGGAGAGAGAGGAAGCAAAGGCAAGAATAAAAAAAAATTTATAACTTGAACAAAATTCTACTCCCCCTTTAATCTTTGTTTTCATGCCTTACATATTCTCATACGTCGTTTAACAGTTAATATTTACTCAGCAAAGATTCAACAAACATAAAATTCCAATTTCCTTTTCTGGTCATAACCAGATTTATTTCGCTTGGTACCCCCCTTTCTAAACCTAAAGTTATTGATGCTAAATGGGCAAGAATTGAATTAACTATGCACACCAATCCCAAATTAAATGGAGCTGAAGTCGGTTTGCACTGCTGATTGGAACTATAATTGCAGACTCCTTGACCTGATCATGAACGAATAAAAAACTTTGATGTCTGATATATATATATATATATATATATATATATATATATATATATATATATATATATATATATATATATATATATAAAAGCTAATCATAATTTACTTGAATATTGCAGATATAAAAACTATATTAAAAACAAAAATATTTTTATAAAATATTTTATGAATTTTTGAGAATTCTAACCAGATTTCTTATCGAAATTATTATATTTTAAAATTAATAAAATCATCCAGTTTATGAAACAACTGTATTATTTAAATTAATGTACCATATACATCGTTTGAATTCAAGATCACAATAATTGCTTTATCTATTGTAATTGGGTTTAAGCCAGACGCCTAAAAATTAGGTAACGTGTATTCAAAGAGAGAAAAATGAGTTCTTTGAAATGAGAAAAATACATTAATTCGTTCGAATATCCTACATTGCTGTAGTAGATGTGTTTTATACCATTTGCTTTGCATGAAAAGCTTTATTTTTCGAGAGAAAATGCTTCAAAAAACGTGAAAGGGTTGACACAAATCAACTGTAATTCTGATGCAGATATTTAAGTTAAAAAATCCTCGCAAAAATCACATTTGAAATAAAAAAATTGTCTTTTTTATATGTAACACAAAGTTTTCAAGCAACTTCAATCCTGGTCAACCAATAATGGGGATAGTAACAGTATATTAGTGTTTATATTCCCATGAAAGTAAGTAAATCTTTAATGAAATGTGTTTTTAATGTGAAAAAGAACTAGTTTTATAAAATTTTATGTTAAATATTCAGAAAATTTAAAAGTAGAAGGGGGAAATACTTTTATGATCCAGGCACGTATTAAGCAAAAATATTCCGAATGTCTCTAATATTGTTTTTCGTTTCAAATTTTTCTCACGAAATGAAATTCAAAGGTAGAATGCATCAACAGTTTGAATTTAAGTCAAACGATTCCGTGATGAAAAGAAACTTTCCATTAGGACCAATGAAAGTGCATTTGTTTGAAAGTAATGAAAGATGGCGACAAACTACTCTCAAAGCTAGAAACTTTTCAAGGTTACTTTACCTGAGTAGAAAAAAAAATGCGCGTAAATTTTTATATTGTTCTCTCTAAAAAGTATTTTTATTCATATGAATCAAAACAAGTCTTAAAAGTTTTAAATAAGAACAATATTCTTATACTAACAAGAAATTTATCACAAATTTTTGAAACTTTTATTTCGGATTAAAAATATTTCATTTTAACTACAATAATGTCTAATATCAATTTTAAAAAATACTTTTTGATGAGAATAGGAATAATTAATGAGAGTGAAAATTTTAAATAAGAACTCATTAACAGCATGCAGAGAGAGTTTACTATTTACAAGATGGGATTTTTCTTGAATAAGATTAATAGCATCATATTAATAAAAGCGTATGTATGCTAAGACTGTTGATTGCTGAAAACTGCAATTGATTTCATTCTATATTTGGAGACATGAGAAGTCATATAATTCTATAATAATCTTTTGTCTTAATACAATGTACTTAAAGTGTTCCATTGAGTAATAACTTCTATGGGGAAGGAAAAAACATTCATGAAATTAAAACATTATAAAACTTTCCAATTCTAATTATTTTTATGGATATTTCACCTTGTGTTTGGCACAATATGTCCTATGAGGACTCTTTGGAAATACTTTTAAAGAATTATATATAATTTAGGAATTAAAAGTAACTTTTAAGAAATACCCATTGTGTCCCATTTTAAGGTCTTAAAGTTTAAAATTTTTAAAAAGCATATTAATATTTATGCATTTTAAAAAACTTTTTTATGAAAACAGCTTTACTATTTTCAAAAGTAAGTAAAGCATTAAAATTTCACCACACGATTTTTGATCCATAAACGCAAAGAATAAGAAAAAAAACTTCTTCAGTCAAAATTAGTAAACTTTTTCCAATTCGTATTCTTAAGAATACCAATGTTTTGAAATATGTCAAATATTTTTAAAATTCCTATTGAAAATGCTTTCATACATATAAATGATCCCTATTCCGAATTGCATGAAATTTTTTTGAACCATATATCTTTTAAAACTGGAAAATCTCTAAAACATTAAGCATACAAATATTTGAGTTAAAATTTTAAAATTTTCAAAATCCCTCAAAAATATAAAACATACAAAAAAACTCCTGACTGTAATGGTTTCTCACCTGCTTTTCCCTTCAACTAACCTCTATGGCTACCTTACTGAAGTACTTTACTCGCCTTGTGAAAGAACTGTGTCTTAAGTTAGAGAAGAAACTCTACAAGATGTGTAATCAATGAGTTGGAGCGAGATTATAGATAATTGAGAGATAATATAAAGGAGATAGAGGAATTAGCAATATTGACAAGCACACTATATTGATGCGAGTAACAGTGAGGTAATATTCCAAAAATGGGAACCAGACGTGGATTTCGTTATTAGAAATCAAATCAAGAGTACTGTTTGGATTTATTAAGATAAGTAGATTTTTCCATTATAATGTTTGGTTAAGAACGCTGTGAAGTAAAAGCTCCCCATTATTAATTTATTTTTCAAGTGCTTACTCAAAATGTCTGAATAAATAAGTTTAAAATATTTGGGTGATTATTATAGTGACTCTACAGCTCTTAATATTCGACTGTATTGATCATTCAAAATCAGCTGCAAGAACTTTTCAGACATTGAAATTTGTTTCAGTATACCTTTTGCTTTAAGTGAAATGTTATTTTATTATGGATTCTTCGAAACAAATTGAAATTTCTAAAATTTCTTATAAATAATAAAATAAATTTTGTGTGTTTTAAAAAAGTGCTAGATTGTGCTCCTCTTATTAGATCCCATCGAGATAACTAATACTAGAGCATTGAAAAAAAGGAGGGGTTTTTTTGCAAACTCTTGAACTGTTTTTTTTTATACTTCTATTTATTTTTTCAATGACCGACAAATTTTTGAAATCTAGATTATTAAGAATTTTAAAATACACATTTGACAGTTGTACCATAATTTACAATGAAATTTTTGAAAGTATATTGCTTATTATTAATAAATTAAAATTTCGTTGACCAGCTGAACTCTATGTGACCTCACGTTGTTATCCATTAAAAGGAAATCAAGACCAATTGGACCCCTGAAAAGGAGGAGATATGGCTCCAAGACCTCTTCCCTATACCTCTCAAGAGTCGCAGTGCCTCTTACAAAGATATGGAAGTGTGTGAGCCATCCATAATTATTCCTACTCAGATCATCAAGCCTCCGCTGCCATAATGGTCGATTTCTTGGACATTGGAGGGTAGGTAGTGGGTCCCTGGTTCTCTCCATATGAAAGTACGGCGAAAATCACTGATTAGGCTGAACCTAGACTCATTAGAGAAGAAAACGGCCACCCATTGATTCATGCTCCAATCTGTATGATTTCTGCATCATTTTAAGCGAACTCTCCTGTTCGCAGAACTGAGCGGGAAGCAAACAACAGGACGACTTGCAAACAGCCCTCTCTCATGAAGTCTTCTGGAAACAGTCACCCTCGAAACTCGGGTTATTGTGGCTGCATACAACTCATGAAAGACCTGAGAAGCTGTAGCACCTCTGTTACGCCTCGCTGTAATGGACAAATAGTGATCTTCTCTGGCCGTCAAGGCTCTTGGACGGCCTTGCCCAGGCTTTCTCTCGACGGATCCGGCATCCATAAACTGTTTCCATAAGTTGGACGCGACGATGGGCATTAAATGAAATTTTTTGCAAATCTGGATTTGAGACTGGCATGCATCTAACCTACCCACAATTCGCCACCTCATTCCATCATCTAAAAGTTGGTTGTTACTCACTTTTACTGTTTGAATTTTAATTTAAGCCATTGCTGCTAAAAAACACCAAGAAATTCGGCGAAATGCACTAGGGAACGAAATGCGGATTTTGGCAAGCGCGCTTATAAATCCTGTTTTTTGACGAGTTCCAACCCCATACACGTATACGCTTATGTATTCGACGTGCAAGATTTGCATCTTTGTTTCTAAACAGTATTTTTACATTTCATTCAATTCTTTCCCTGAAATTCGACAAAATATGTAAAATCTCTTAATTTTGAACACCAGTGTATATAAAATCAGCATTGTAAGTTTTCGAACGTCAAATGTATCAATCATGATTAGAGATGCAGAAATGCTTTTATTCTTCATAATAGCAAACAAATCTATTTTATAGAAAACTATTTATGCAATCTATTGATTTGTAGAAATGGATACCAATCTATGAATATATATTTATTTCGGCAATGCTTTTATTCAATGGATAGAAAAACCATATAGAGCAAGAATACTAATTTTGAATTTCAAGTGGATGTTACGAGGTAAATGTAATCAAAAGGTTTCAAATTTTTTGTCAGGATTCGTGTTTGTGTAATTATGCGATAAATTCGGTTTCTGTTCAGTACATAAGCATAACAAATCTAAAAACTCCATAATTCTTTATAAATACAATGAGTGTGTGTTTTTGGATGGGTCGGTTTAGTTGGTTGGTTGCGTGCGAACAAAACATTTTAAATAAAATAGAATTTTCTAGGAGATTTTTTAGACTTGTCTATTATTGTTCCTGTTATTCTATTCTTCATGTAGTATTGCATGTTTATTTAGCATTTTGGTGTTTAGACTTATATCATCGTTCTTGTTCTAGGTATTATTCATTATTGATGGCCTTTGTTACTTTCTGTTAATCTAAATTATGCATTGCTTTTTATTTGTTTGTGAATACACACTTTTTCTTTTGATTCTATAATAAAAATCGATGTATTTACCCTGTAATGCAATGGGAGAAGGTAAAAATACCGAAAAACTTGTTTAATCCCACTGTTCACTCCTAAGTTTTAATTCGCTGTTTGATTTGATGAATATCCATTAATATTAGCGCGCATATATATATATATATATATATATATATGCGCGCTAATATATATATATATATATATGCGCGCTATATATATATATATATTAGCGTGCGTGTGTGTGCGTGCGTGTGCGTGCGTGCGCGCGCGTGTGTGTGTGTGTGTGTGTTAACTTCCCTACTTAAAGACCTCCTCTAGAGGGCGTTCATTTGTAAAGGGAAGAGTGTTTGATGTCACACAATCACTAATGTCACTAATGATTCTTAACTAAGTTAACAAAAAGTATAAGTAAAGGAAGTGTGTGTATGTGTAAGGAAGACACAAAAGAATTTCAATATATATATATATATATATATATATATATAACACTAGATGTTGATATTAAGCATCGAGACTGACGCTGCTGCAGAATAAATACGCGTGCGCCAAACATCCGCGACCGACAGCTGTTTATCGTGAATCCTTTTCTTCCGAATGCAGAACCCTCATTTCTGTAAACAGATCCACATACCCGTAGGCTTCGTACGCATTAGAATTACTTTTTTTGATTTGCCGGAAAAATTACAAGTGGGAAACGAATTGTTGTGAAAATTCACATGAATCTTAGAAAACCTCTACTGAAACTCATAATGTATTCAAAAAAGTGTACGGTAATAAATATTTAAAGCGTGAACATGTTTTAGAGTGGTTTAAGCGTTTTTTAAATGGCCGAGAATGTATTAAAGATGATTCACGCTCCCTTCCGCATCAAAAACGGATGACAATATCGAAAAAAATCGGTAATATGGTTCGATCTAACCGTCGGTTAAGTATTCGTGGAATTGCTGAGACTGTAGGAATTCACAAAGAAGCCGAATGGAAAACTTTACATAACAATTTTAACATACAAAAAGTGTGTGCCAAAATGGGATCTAAAACTCTCATGCTTGAATAACAAGAAGCTCACAAGACAGACACTTTGAATGCTATTGAAAATGGCTCAAACTTATCGGAAAAGATAATAACATGTGACGAATTGTCATTTTTTTACATATGATTCTGAAACGAAACTCCAATCCATGCACTGGAGGAGCTCATCTTCAATGAGAGCCAAAAACCTCAAATGAGCAAATCTCAATTCAAAGCAATGATGATTGGGTTTTTCGACATTCATGGGATTGTGTACCTTCACTGGGCCTCTGAAGGTCAAACTTTTAATAAAAATTACTTGAAATCTGCAACCTATTGTCTTCTTCAGCATCCAATCTTGCGTTCTTTCTGAACTCCTTGAAAAAACAAAGAAAACACGATCCGAATTGTAGAAGGACAAATCATTTCGCATTATATGTCAAGAGGTTTCTATCCAAGTATAGAATCCCTTTGTTAGACCATCCGCCTTATTCGTCTTATTATACGCCATGCGACTTCTATCTGTTTCTTAAAGTGAAATCTGTATATGGAGAACAATATTTGAGTCCGTTGAAGCTGTGAGAGAGAAAGCGGCACTCTTCCTGAAGGAGCTGACGGACTTCCAGCACTGTTTCGAACAATAGAAGATTTACATGAAGCGTTGTGAGGATAGAAGAGTGATGTATATTGAAGGTGATTAGTAAATATGTGTATGATATCAAAATAAAATGTTTTGCAACATCAGTCTCGTTATTTAATAGTCACTCCTTGTATATATATATATATATATATATATATATATATATATATATATATATATATATTATTAAGACCTAAAATATTTTTTTTGAAGTACAAGAACGGAGAATAATATATTTAATGTTGTAACAGGCTTTAGACAATTAATCTGGGTTATTCTAGCGCTATGGGACTAACTATGCCCATCAACGAAATCATGCAATATAATGGCAGAATATATTGGTGCCTGTATTGTATGTTTTTTTATTAACAGGTCAATGACATGACTAGTGTTTTTCTGTCATTATAGAACAAAATAAATACTTTTAAATTTGCCTGAGATTCTCTGTTCAAGTATGTTATTTTGTTTGTGCGTGAAATTATGACAGGGAAAGCACGTATCCCCTTGATCTCCCTCTGGATCCATTATACATATATATATATATATATTAATCTTGCGTATCATAAAAATTCCAACATTAATAACAATGTATCAAAAAAGAATAATGTCAAAGATTTCAAGGAATAAGAAAGGCTTAGACGAGAAAAAGGGATAATTTGATAGGGTAATTCATAAGCATATACCACACTTCAATTAACTACATCAGTTAATTAAAGTGCACTTCAATTGCAAATTATCCAGGACAGTTTTATATTTAAAATATCAATTTTTATTTGTCATTTGAGTTGGTATTGTGCCTGAGAATATCATTCGTTTTAATAGAACAAAAATGATGTTTGTTGAAATATTTACAACATTAATAGCCAATGATATAACTGCAAGGGATACAGCTTGTGTCATAAAGTTATCATGGAATATAAAGTTGAACAACTGTATCTTCATAGACAGACTTGTAAGGTATCTTCATAGACAGAACTTCAAGCAAAATTCGAGCATCCAGAAAACGACTTCATAGAACTCCGGTTAATTATATATTGAGGATGATAAATTTTTTATTGCTAGATGTCTTCTACTGGTTTAGGATGAGCTCATTTTCTCTGGGCTGTCAATAGGGAGAAGGGCATCCGAACAGATCCAGGAGAGAATCTGTGAGCTCACGATGTATTACTGGCGGAGGACAGCGATAGGATTGGCAAGGCGATAATTCCTTTTATTCTTTATCTCCTGCTGTGTTCGTCTGATACCTGCACGGGTTTAATTACTAATACCACTGGTGCTCACGCTAAATACTTCCAATTTTTATAACTGCGCATGCAGAAATTAGTTGTTCTAAAGTGCTGCATCGTGGCATGCTGAGAATGTGCTAGTCATTCGTGGCCGCTTCATGGCATAGTGAGAAAGTGGCAAGCAATTCAAGGAGGCCTGCCATAAATTGAAAGGAAAAAAAAAAAACGTTAAATAGTTTCACGGTTTCATGCAGTGATTCATGTCGTGTGCCATTAAAAACTGTAGTTACAACCTATTAATAAAAATTTTAATCATTTCGAATTAAATGTGAAACTAGTTAATGAACCATTTAAGGTAATCATAACAACAAAAATGCCATAGTAAAGCATAAAAAATTATACATAGCTGAAAATTTGTAGAAGTGTGTGTTACCTTGAAACCTTCCAAGTAAGGTTATAAAAACAAATAAAGCTCATTCACATCAAAATAAACATTTATTTATAGTAGTAAATAGTTATTAACGCTATCACGTTAACATGATACAAACGTTAAATTAGATTTACAATTATATTTTACACTTTATAAATTGAACTATTATAAATGCTTATGACTTTTTATTTAATTTTGCGTTGTTTTCTCCTCTTGATGCTTACAAAATTGCAACTTCTTTCTAGTTATTTCTTTATGTGAGTTTTATTCCATGATTAATCAAAAATAACTAATGTTATAAAAATATCTTTGGAAAATGAGAAGATAATCAAAAATATAAATCGATAATAATAAAATATAAAGACCAGTAACGAATTTATCATTTCTGAAAAAAACATAATATGGAATTTTAAGTGTGTGTATTTCAGATGGATAAGGGAACATTTTCTGTACTAACTGTTTTTATAAAAATTAATCTATATCTTACTAAGAGATCCACTAATTTTTCGAAAAATTGAATAATGTGTCTTTTAAGAAATTATAAAACTAGCTCAAAAATTAATATATTATACATTGCACAGCAGATTCATTATAAAATATACACTTTAGTATTTCATATTTTAAGTATATAAGTAGAAGCAAAGGTACAAATTTTGATTGTGCTATCCATGATTTATTTGAAGATTCCGCTGGGTAAAGAATTATCTCAGGGCGAGGTGAGGAAAAATTTTATTTTATAAGAGTGTTGGTAAGCCTGCGAAAGAGAAATAACTCGGTTAATTAAGCGATCTAAATCTGTCATCCACAATGCAATAATAAGAAAAAATGATTCGAACAAAATAAAATGATCTGAAAAAAAAAAGAATTTCGACAACACTGAACAATCGACAATTTTTCGACTATCATCCCCAAAAAGACATCTTTTTATTCTTGAAATTTGGAATGTTTTAGCAATAAGAACTTCATGTCACAGTTTGGAAGAGTTTTGAATAAAATACTAATATAATAGTTAGGAAAATGAAGAACACACCGAATTTGTTGAAACATTATCGAGAAGAAAAAGAGAAATGAGCTTAAAATATCATGTAACGGAAAGATGAGTGGACAGAAAGTATGTTCTTCGATGAAAAGAAATTTAACCTTGACAATCCTGATGGCTACAAACATTACTGGCATGACCTGAAGAAGGAACTGAAAAAGGTTTCAGTCGCCAAATGGAAAGAGGATCAGTAAAAAATGGTTTGGTCATGAGCCTTAAGTCATGATTGATTGTAAGATTTAGAGTGAATTTCGAAACGTAAGACTCTACACAATATCATACTATGATATATGATTATCTGATACCGTTTGGGCTTTTTAGGTTTGGTTCTAGGTGGATATTTCAGCACAAGACAATGCTTTTTGTTACACATCTAAATGAACCCAAGAATGATTTAAAAATATTATGGAATGGGTAATAAAGAGTATTAAAAATGGTTTTAAAGTTAATGTTTTGCCATGGTCAAGTCGAAGTCCAGACTTGAGCCCCTTTTAAAACCCTTGGGTGCATTATGGTGCAAAATTTATACCAATAATAAACAGTCTTCATCAGCCTATGAACTGACAGTATCCATATTTAAAAAATTGCATAATATTTTTGAAATTGAATTTAACCACCTATTCATTTCAATGAAAAATAGAGTGTTGAGGTTAAAAAATGGAGGACCAATATTATATTAATTTTCAAACCTTTTTGTTTTCAGGCAAGTGGTCGTACAATTTGTTAACAGTGATTATTTATTTATTTTTAATATTTTTGTTGACTTAATCATTTATTAAATTATTCAAAATTATTGAAACCTATTTTTAATAGATAAGTTATAATATCCTCCTTCATTTGCTTACATTATATTTAGAACCTATATTTATTTCATAATTTTCAGAACTAAAATGGTTTTATAACTTCTTAACACACACACATATATATTAAATAATTGAGTAACACATTTTTTTAAAAATTCACAAATAAACTAAAAAGTTAATTGAAAAGTCAACATAAAAAATATAAAAATTACAACTGAACTATAATAAGAAATAAGACATGATGAAATGAACTAAAAATAGAAAGATAAAAATTGCATACTGAAAAGGAAACGATAATACACTAAACAAATTTAACTGTAAAAAATTATAAATTCAAAAGAAAACAAATTGAAGTAAATAGACGAAAATAATAAATATTAAGAAAGATGTAGTAATTGAAAAATTATAAATAACACAAAAAATTGAAAAATTATATATTTAAAGTTGTAACAGGCTTTAGACTGTTAGGCTGAATTATTCTAAAATTACTCTTCAAACTATACCCATCAACAAAATATATTGTTAAACAAACTGTTATGAAGTCAAAAATGCAATTTTAAATTATCTAAAAGCGAACTTAAAAGCTTTAAAAAAAAGCAAAACAAACCTAATAAATAAATATTTAAAAACAAAAATAACTATAGAACAAACATGTTATTAAAAACACACAAAAATAATAAAAAAAAAAGAAAGAAAAAAAGAAAAAAGGTTTTTGTATGTACAACTCATAACGTGTTTGAAAGCTACAAATGTGGTACACAAAACACACACAAAAATGAACACTCAAATTTAGAAATTAACTTTTAAAATTAATTTAAATTTAGAAGAAAGATTCATTTACATCTTTAAAATCCATGAATGCTTAATTTCAAATCATACAAAGTCTTGAAAAACCTTAAGAAACGAACTAAAATGACCTAGAAGCTGACATTACTTGACAATTTATCCCGTGTTAAGAATAATCATTCTAGCTGTTGCTAAAATGCTATCTCTAAATTCTAGTATCAACCAGCCAATTGTCCATGGCTCACACATAGCTTACCAGGGGAACACTGAATATTAAGAAATTACTATTATATATATATATATATATATATATGTGATATTGATGTGTGTGTGTGTGTGTGTGTGTGTGTGTGTGTGTGTGTGTGTGTGCGTGTGTGTACGTGTGTGTGCGTGCGTGCGTGTGTGTGTATGTGCCTGTGCGTGTACAACTAGCTCAAATATTTCCAAACACTTTTTAGGAAAAAAACAACTTTCCTAAAATTCTTGTATTTAAATAACTTGACAATGTAAAAAGACAAAAGCTCCTGATATAAGGGCCCCTTCCCCACTATGTTGAGATAAATTCTATCTTCATACGATATTTATCTCAGTAATAATTTTCCTATGTGCCCTGAAGTCCTATTTATAAGTTTGAGGGCAAAGATACATTTATCGGGCTTTGAACAGAGAACCGTGACATAAAATGGAAATGATTCTTGAATAATGTGGTGTACCTTTTTGAAAACTACCATCTCAGTATTGCATGCCAAATATATCATTTTTTTGTTTTTGCGATCAAAGAAATTTAGCTGAGCACAGAAATGGGTCATTAAACGGATTTATGTATGGAAAGGGATCGTTTCTTTTGTTGTATTACATGTTATTTTATAATGCTGAATTGTAATTTTACGACAATATATGTTTTATCTCTTATGCAACAGAAAATGACAAAGGCTATTCATTGTTTAGAGTTGTTAAGAAAAGATGTATCGATTATAATGAAAGGAGCAGTAATACTTTTAACATAGAAGCAATTAAGTTTTCATGCGTGTTTTAACACTAAGATGTGGAATTGAATTCATTGTACTTTTGGTATTATTGTGCATACCCATGGAATAAAAGCAAGATTATTTTACTCTTTGCTTATAAGTCAAAAAAATTAAACATTATAAGGTCTCTCATCCCAGCTTCAAATATAACATCTAAAATAATTTGTTGTAAGATTAATAAATACTTCAGAGAACTAAATTGGAATTGTATTCATAAGTTTTAAAAAGTTTACGTGCAAGAATTTCAGAAAAAAATGTTTGCTAGATTTCTTTAAAAATTATAATTACATTTGTACTTTTATCAGTTTTGGGCTTAAAAAGTGTTGTTTTTTCCCATTCTTCCTCTTTTTTTTTTTTTTTTTTTTTAATTTTATATTTACAATCACATACTAAGTCTTACTAATCTTAGAATATTGTTAAAATGTATTCTTTTATAGAAAATAAAATGAAAAAATGTTGGTTAAAATCATAAAGTGAATAAAAATTATTTTCTCAGTAAGTCTGATTTCAGGAGAATTTTTTTTTATAATCTGCCTCAAGAGAGACTCATTTATAGGGGATACAGTGGTCACTGTACTAGCTGAGCTCCAATTGATCTAAATTATTTTCTCGCATAGTTTACACAGGGTATTTATTGAAACATTGTTTTATTAAAAATAAATTAGACTAATATTTGGCTGAGAAAAATAATATTTTAACTAATTTCAAAACAAAGTTATTCATCCTGCATCTTTAAAGAACCATGTTTAAAAAACAAGTTGAGGACGCAATCGTTTCCAAACTATAAAAGATTATTTGCATGATTTCGTCTTAGAAGTTTCCCTTATTTTTTTTCTTTCTAGAGAAATACAACCCTTCAACAGGCTAGCTTGAATAAAATTATTATTTTTTCTTTTAAAAAAATGTAATTTTGATATTAATTTCCGTTCAAATTCATCATTTTTATAATAATGATATGAACTTTTCCCATCGAATCTTTGTCATTCATAATTCAAGTAAAGGCCTCATAAAAATTATAAATTCAAATGAATAAAAATATTAAAAACTGATATTTAACTACAACATGTATGAAGAGGATAACCTCGTTTTTGTAAATAATTTTTAACAACGAAGTGGTATTTTTAGACCGTATTCAAAATCACAAATTTTTTGCTGTCCATTTAAAAGGTTTTCTATGTATTTTAAAATTTATTAATCTGTAAGTTAGCTGTTCTTTATTTGTAAAATATTTCATTGGCCTATATTCAAACTAAAATAACTTTGTCTGCTTCAGGCTCTTCCTAGACAAAAGATTTTCTCCGAAATACTTGATAAAGCAGACTGTTATGATAATCTGGAACTCACGAAATCCTTAAATTTATTCGTATCCTAATTCGTTTACTGTTGTCGTTGTATATGGTGAAAACAATTAAGACACAAGGTTAAAATAACTCATTTATATATCGTATTTTTTTCAGAAACAGATTTATTAAAATATTGGACTTACACAATTAACAAGTGGCCCCATAAATTTAGAATATTACAGAGTAGGAAAAAAATACGAACATTTTGTTACGTTCGAATTGAAAAGCAACATCGTTTTTTTTATTTTGTGAATGTGGTTCTGAAATTCTTTTATTAGCCTGATAAATATTTGTAAACAGTATAAAAATATGATTGCATTTTGTATTTAGAGCAAAAATTTTAACAAACTTTAGTATTATACAAACTTAATTGCTTAACAAAATCAATTAATGTATTCTAAAAACTATAAATATCATTCGTTTTAAACTAATCATCTAAAAAATAATTTTTTATATTCTTAATTAATAATATGTTTTAGTACTATTTTCTAGTTAGTACATGTTATTATGTTGTTGTAATTTATAATATATAAATTAATGTTGATAATTTAATCACCTGAATATTTTATTTGTATTGATAACAGTAAGTTTTTTCAATTTTCAAGCAGCTTTAGATAAATTTTTAAAGTAATTTATCTAACTCTTTAAATTGACTGATTTGTAATGTAATACTTTTGTAATCGTAGATTTTAATTGCTTGAATAAAAAAAATATCTGAAAATTTTTTAAAAAAAAGGAATACACTTTTCTTAAATAAACTTAAATAAATAATAAAACTAACTCGTTGTATTTAAACATATTAGGCATAATTCTATATTTTCTATAATTTTTCGAGAAATCAATTACAAATGGAAGCAGAAGATATATTATTATGTTTGCATTTTTTCTTCGTACAAAAAAATGTTAATAATAAAATATTATACATTTTTACTTCAAAACTAAAAGTTTAGTTTTAAACCTTATAATTTTAAATGCCAGCATTCAATATTTTTTCAATTATATGTTTAAATATGAATAATTTAGAGAATTAGTCTTGTGCGTGTAACATATCAAATGAAAATAAATATTAATTTTCATTACAAATACTTCTATATATGAATTGGTTTTACAGTTAACACAGAAACTTAATATAAATAACTTATAATGCTATATGAATAAATTTAGAGAACACCGATATTATAAACCAAATGTCTTTACTTGCATAATATATATATATATACTGAAAATTTATGAAAGAATAATTTAAAATTTTTAAAAAGACAAAAATCCAGAAAGAAATGTAAAAATGAAAGAAAAAATAAATGAAAATATGGAACCCAGCAAGTCAAAAAGCAATTTCGGGCTGAGGACTGAATAAGCGGGGTTAAACTAGTTTAATGGTACCAACCTTAATATATATATATATATATATATATTATGAATTTGTTAAATATTATTAATTTATTTCACTATATAATGAAAATTTCAAATTTAAATATGTGTATAAAAGTATATATTCATATATTTAACATATGATAAAAACATGTGTATCTATTTACCTAAATATACATTACATACACACACATGCACTCGCGCACACACACACAAACAAACATATATATATATATATATTACAAAAGGATATATATAAATATATGTTTATATATTCTTGAAAACTTTATATTATAATTATTTATTACATCATGTATATATTTAATATATTTATGCAAAATTAAAGGAAATTAATAAAACTTGTCAGTGATGTTGCTCCGAAGCATATACTCAATATAACACGGGATTTTTGACTCTACTCACCTCTACTTTCTGTCTAGTCTTCGACTCGAGAGTCTTCCGTTTGAGTCATAGATAAATTAGAAGACAAGCTCTGTCTGCTACACTATCCGATGCTTCTTATGATAACGACCAATAGTAGCGGTCAATAAAATGCGCGTGCCTTTCAAATATAATTGTGAGAACTAGAAGTTCAAACAACCTGCTTTCTTTTCGTTCTGCGATATAGGGATCGATATATCGCTTTTTTTGTGGCGAAATGACTTCTAGCTACGAGTATGCTAAGCGTCCCCCTCTAATTCTAATGCAACTGATAACTTTTCTTGTTTCTTACTATTGACACACAAACGGATCTTACATAAGAATGTGTTTTTCTGTTGAGTATAAATTCCAATGAATTGTACTGTATGTTATTGGTGGTTGTGTATTACTTTATTGATTCATTTTGGTTTAGTGTGTTATAAAAATACTTTAACTAAAGTGAAGATCTTGTGAAATATAACAATGTATTCTTGGTTTAAGTTTTTTGTATAAATCTTACTCCTCCAAATAAATATTTTCAAAAAGTATTTTTGATATGCAAAAGATATTTTTAACACGCATATGTCTTAAAAATAATTTTTAATACGCATCAAAATTGTCCTAATATTGTTTTATATTTAATACAAATTGTGCATAAGTATTGAAACACAGATTTTTCGTAAGTAATTTTGACACAAAACTTTTATAAAAACTATGTCATAGCACTATGGCAAATTTAAAATTTTCTCTAGTAAAAGCTGAGAATTCGATACCTGTGTGCAGAATTTTTTTATTTCAGGATTTCACCATATTTGAAAACAGGAACTGCTTTCCAGTTTCAGGTAATCGTGGGTTCCATATCTACTTATACCTAAGACCATAATGTGAAATAATAGAGCTGCTGCTCGTTAGATAGAACTTAAGCACAAAGTCCTCATGAATGGTATTGAGGAAGTTGAAGGAGAAAGGTTGTGACGTTGCGCTGTTCGCGATTTTCTCTTCACTTACCGCGGGAACTTTTTGGTGAGATGAATTAAATAAAATAAAAACTCCTTACCAAGCAAAATGAAACTTTATTAAGTAAATTAGATGGAGATAAGAAGTGCAATGAATTGAATTAGAGATAATGATATAAGCAAAATAGAATTGAAAGGGAAAGGAAGAGAGATAAAGGATAATGACAAGCTGATTGATATGTAGAATGAAGTGAAACATCATAATTAATCATTTATATTGAAATAGTTAGAAGTAACTTCTTAAATCAGAATGATAGGAATCGCTTCTGCTATAATCATGAAGGGCTTCAATCGGATTGAGTGATTAGGTAAACTAAAACTCTTTATTGTCTGAACATAAACTAGGATTAACTGAGTTCGGAAGTATTCGAGAGAGGGAGAGAGAACTTTCGTATATTCTTTGATAAGTTAGTAAAGTGTGTAGTCCTTCTTCCTAAGCATCTTCAAACGGAGATTTGAACTTATTGACAATTTAATTAGATTTTAAGATGGCATTGGAGTTAAATAAACAAAAAAAAAAAAAAAAAAATGCCTTCACAATGTAACAATTTAGATTTTGTCTTCGTCACTTGATAGTAAAATTAAAAGATCCATTGTTAATAGCCCTCAGGTAGGTTTTAGTCAAATGGTAATCTAAACCTAAAAACTTAGTTCGCTCGATGCTGTAACAATACGCAGATTAAGCATACCTAACGCCCTCGCTTCACTATTTAAAATCTGATCCATCGAACTCACTAATTAATCAGTCAATTAAATAGTCAGTCAGAAATAATTAACTAGATTTTATTTAATTATTATAATGATCAAATAAATTAGCTATTATCATGAATGTATAGCAGTAACTAATTCTCGCCTCTAACCAAAGATTATAAATGTAATATTCTACTTATCTCAATAGCAGCAAGCACGTGATACCAGTCAGGAACAATACATATAAACTGGGTCTAAGTGCAATATCAGCTCTGTCCGATGATCACTCAACCTTTTGAACCAAATTCGCGTGTGTGTGCATTACATTCTCGCATTCTTCTATCTTCTTTCACCAGTTTAACATGTTCAGTCTCTATATCATCTTCCTTTCTTATTCATTACACTTCAAATACATATAGCAATGCTGATTTACATAAGAAACATTTATAGTAACGCTGATTTATTTCAAAGATGTGGTTCACTTATCAAATAACAACATGAAGTAGCCCAAAAGGTTAGTTGAAGGGGAAGCGTACGAGAACTCGTTTTACGCATAGTTTCTGAGAATAACATTTACTGTAAAAATTACGTTTCATAATGAAGTGGACATAACTAATCATATTTGATTTTTTGGGTGATTTGTCTTATTTCTCTATCATCGATGAGATTGTGCTTATTTTCTTCTTACTTTATTCAAAAGTAAACCAGTTGCTGGTAAAAAATCCTCATAGGAGAAATTCCCCATTTCTTGTTCCTTAATACGGATCATTTCTTCAGAATAGATTATCACTGACAATAATGTATAACTATTAAAAAAATAATAATAATAATTAAATTCAATGAAATCTAGCTGGTTGCGTAAGAGAGTTGTATTTTCTCTGGCGTCATACTTAAATACAAACAGTTGGTGTTTATAAATTTATCGTTAAAACTTCCTTCTTTTTCACTTTTTCTGTATATTTTCAACGTTAATATCATACTGTCAACAATAATCTGCTTACAGAGGAAAAAACGCAACTCCTGAGTCTTAGTGGTAGGTCTAAAAATGTAATATTATATTCATACGTAGATGCAAAAATGGATATTTATTATTAAAATATGAGCAACATTTGATGGAGATATTTTTTCCACCCACTTCCATAGTTAGATTTAAAGTATTATTTCCGTGCATTAGCAATTCAGATTACCAGATTGCATGCAGAAAATGAAGCGATAGCTTTTCGTAATTGAAATTCTCCACGCCATTTATTACTAAGTAGGATATAAGAAGAAAACAAAATTACATGGTCGAGATTTTGTTTGCTTGACAAATCAATGATATATTAATATTAAAATAAGCTTATTGTGTAGTTCTAAAGTGATGTGTATGTAAATCAAATTAAATATATTAAAATAGAAAATATGATTGATATTAGAAAAATGAATTATCTCTCTGAACGAATTTAAAATTTATCAATCAAAAAGTAAAAAAAGAATGACATTTAACTTAATAGATGTCATCGATCTTTTCAAACAAATGTTAAATTCAGCATATTTAATAAAAGCAAAATCATTAAATCTGATTAATGCCCTATGAAGGAAATTTCTTTCCTCTTTTTGTTATCGTTTACAAATGCCAATGGATTGCTTTCGCTTTTAATTGAGAGATTGTCGGACACTAACTAGACTTAAGCAAAAAGAGGAATATAATTACTCACAGATGAATGCTAATCATCCTTATTAACATTCCGAATTAATCATTGAACAGACATTTAACGAATGAATTATTATAATTATATTTTATTGATTCTGGTTTGTTCGTTTTTCCTTTTTTTTTATTTCTTTTTATTAATTTGAAATTTATTGTGTATAAAGAGATGTAATCAAACAGAATACCATTGTGTATCCTTGTTATTTCAAAATAAGAAAATGATATATTTATATTACGTTAAGCATATTAATCTCCTAAAATTAAACCATACATAATACCAGCTACATATGTTTTAATACGTGAACATATATTTAAAATATTAAAATGCATATTTAAAGCTATATCATAAAGAACAATAATGTAATACAATTATATTTTATTGAATGCTTTCAAATGAAAAAAGTTCTGTGTGAATTACCGCACCTGTCCAAAATGAGTACAGTCAATATTCGAACTTGGTGCATGACGGAAAAACCAATATTTTTTATAAATGGCATATAATCTGAGTACTTAATGTGTGCTTCATTTTTGACTCAGTGAAGTTATTTTTTTAATACCATTGTGAGATACAAAGCCATTAAAATGAATAAGCTATCAATAATAAATGAATAACTTATCAATACTTCTTGCCTTTTGTGCAATTTTTACTTTCATTTGAGAATTGTACTATTAAAAACCACTAAAAGTTTCAAGGAGATTAGATCAGATAGCTCTACAACTGAATTAACCATCTAGGTAACATAAACACGTTAAATAATTTAAATAAAACAATTATTTCTTTAACAAAAGACCTTTCGTTAAAGTATCATAGCAACGTAACGGATTTTTCAACAAAAATAAACTTTCGCCAAAGATTCATTTTAATGGCATTAACGCGATAAACAGAATAATACAAATTAAAACATGGGTATATTTCGCATTGATAATTTAAGTAATGACAGCTAATAAAAAGAATAGAAATTTTATATATTATTAATGCTTTAAATATTTTTTTAAAATTCCGGTTTTTAAATATGATAAAATTCAAAAAATTTAATATCTTCCCTAAAATGTATGTATTTTTTTTTTTCAAATGTAAAATGTATAGGTAACTGTTTACTTGACAAAACAAAAACTATTTCATTCCTGTGTATATATAGACCTCTCATACTCATAGTTAATCACTACTGATATTACTAGATGTACTCACTCACATCACGTAAATGTAAAGTAAACTGAAGCTACTAAAAGTCTTGATGACTATGAATCGACCGCTCCTCCTCTTCTCCAAAATGGATAGGTTACACGCATTCTATATTATAATCTTCTCGACAGAATGCGTGCTGCCTTTTTGAATAATACGATCTCAAAGTTTAAATAAAAAAAAAATCTCGATCAGAAGTTAAAGCAATCAAATGATTTTCAAGAACTCAAGGCTTTATTGTGAAATGTTTTTGTGTTCAGTTTTTAGTTGTTAGGGGTGGCATAAAAACGTACAATTTACATAACCTTACTTGAAATAAAAAGTGAATACTTAAAAATTTTAAACTTAGAACAGGAAGCACCTTTTTTCCCCCCAAAAAAGCTTATCTGTAAATGATTCTGAAGTGTACTCTCTTTATTCTGTAGTGGTAGTTTCTTAACTATCCCTAGTATGTTATTTAGCTGTGAAATAAATCTTATATATTTAACTTAGTTTGCTTTTATTAACGACACCTGAGAGCAGGGGAGGACAAACCGTGGTACACTGGATAATTGCAAGAGGCGCTTCAGTCAGTTCTAAGTGAGCTATTATGGTGTCGAGTTGTGAAGCAAATTTTTTTGAAAACGTATGTATGTTTTTTTTTTTTTTTTTTTTTTTTTTTTAATTTTGTGAACTACGATATACGTAACTGTGATCCATTGGGGGAGGAGGTCCCAATATTTTTTAAAACTTTGTACTTTGCTGTGTTCTTTTTTAATTCCTTTTATCCATTACAGAGCAAAATAAAATGACCAAAAGAAACTCAGAAAAAGATAGTAAATGTGAATTTAATGAACTATGTGAAAAGGAGCTATTCATATCCCACATATGGTAATAACATATATATTCATACGGGAATATAGCAAATTCACCAGGAAAGCTATTTTGCATTGTTAGTGAAAGTAATTTTTCCCATTACAAAAGGCCTGATCTTAAAAGACATTATGAGACGCAGCATCAGACTTACATCGAAGGAAAAAATGAAGTTTTTTCTTTGGTCTACGTTACGAAATGAATATGTGACTAAGAAAAAAGGAGAACCCAGAAGAAAACAAATAACAAATTGCTAAGGTAAGCTGTTAAGACTTAGCAATGAAAGAAGTGTCGTATAAAATTACTTTATTGTCGAAAAAATCCAATATTCCAAACTGATCACGCTCTCAGTACCAACAATTGCGATCCAGATTTATCTTCGCACAACGAGACTATCTAGTAGCTGTAACACAATCATGAAGCAATCACCTTCTCGTACAGGAAGAAGATTATTCCTGATTGCTGTAGATTGGAGACTCATTAAACTGGCGTAATTTAATTAATTTAATTACGCAATTAAGTTATTTCTCTTTCTCCCTTAAGCGAAGCAGATTCTGTACTTATCTCTATTTAAAAACCAGAACCGTTAAGTATAAGAAGTGATCAGGTTATATAGCGCATTTGAACTCATCTGCCAAAAAAATTGGCACATGGTATGCAAATGGTTGTCTACCCCAGCCTTAGAGCATCATGAGGACATCAGGAGAAGAAAATAATTCCTCACACAAGGAGACCGGGCTCATCCAACAAGTATTAGGAGCTATTAAACAGGTCTTCCGAAGAATAAATTTGGATAGGATCATAGTCTTATGGCAAACACGACATCCCACTTGGCACTTCACTCTCCTAAATTCTACACCTATGTTAGGACTTTAAATCCCCGTTCCTTTCAACGTGAAAAAGCTTCTGTTAATTCTCACAACGATTCTTAGAAGGAACGAGGACTTGCACTTATGGCTTTAACTTCGCCGCCTCGAAATTCTTCATAGAGCCTAATGGATCATCCCGGCTGTTAGATACGTAGTAAAAGTGAAACTGTATGAGCCAATAAATTACTGGTACCCTCAATTAAAAGTGTGTGTGTTTGTATGTGGCTCTTAATGACAATTGGTTAGTTGTAATATTATAACTGTAATATTGATATGCATATGAAAATTTGTGTATACACGCGCCAAATACTAAGAGACAGTCAACGATAACATAAAAAGTATATAGAACTGTGGCCACGGTAGCCGAGCTCACAGCTGATGTTGCTTCCGTCTAGTCATGGGTTCCAGTCCTGACGCCACTAAAGAACTACCGTGTAGCCAAGCTGATGCACTTAAATCAGTCAAGGCTCCAAGTCCTCCCCATAGTGTGGTGAGAGAGCTTGGAAAGGAAGCTGCCAGGACAGCTCAGGAGTAGTTCTCTCATTTGACCAAGGTTGAAAATTAAGCGGTCCGTCACCAATAGCCCTCATGTTGCGATACTCATCGTGATTTTGTAGTGGTAGCTAATTCTCGGGAGACTGATTTAATATATAGTTATAAATCCTTTGGTTGAACTCGGCCTCCGTGGGTGATTGTCAAAAGCCCTTGTGTTGCTTCTAAGCGTGACGTCAATAAATAATCAATCAATCAAAAAAATCCAACAAAAGTAATTAGAAATTATATTTTTCAGATATATAAATGAGAACAACGGATCGAAACTATATTTTTAAAGCTATCTGGCTTTTAAGGAATGTGGCCATCTCACACTGTTCTGTAAGTCTCATAACGAGCTCTCTTAAAATGATAAAAAATAATTGAAGATGTTGATCATAACTAGTCGCAAAAGATTCCATTCTTCTTACAGCGATGATTTGAAAGCCTAAAGGTTTCCGGAAAGGGGCTTATGGCTTTCCTCGAACATTGCAAACATTCTCTGTGGAATTTAGGTCTGGAGAACTCCCTGGATACACCAATCAGGTAATATCCTCTTCCATCTGAAAATCATAGCAAACCGAGTTCTGTGGGGCATTGCGATATTGTCCATATTAAACATATTCAACTTCTCCCAGCAAAAGGCTCAAGAAACTCATACCTTAGTTCTATGCAGCCGCAAAATCTGCATCAAACATATGCTGTGGTGTACAATCATGTAATATGAGCCTCTCCATTAAACGAATTTACCTTTCACCAAAAGGTTCCCTTTCTTTTATATTCCAGGTACGACAGTATTGAATCTCGATCATAATCACGTGTGCATTTGTGGCCATAGTCATGAATGCATGGTTGGTGGTCCATGTTAAGTTGTGGGTTCGCATCTATTAAAAACCGTCAAGCTGAATAATAGGCCTGCTACATATGAATATCAACTGAGACAGACAAAGGCCTCACGATGGGATGTGGAAGTTATGAGAGGGACAAACAAAATTAGTTGGTCCTTGTCACTTAAAAGCTCAAAATTGCAAGGTCAGTAGCTCATAATCTTCGTGTTGCTATTAAGCGAATCAAGATTTATTTTTCTCATATATTCCTTCTTTTACAAACCAGCGGTTGTTGTATGAATGGATATATACATAATAGTTAAAACAGATTAATGCATACTATAAAGTAAGCAACTTAAAGCAGAAAATATATAACCCCTCATTACCCTTTGATGTCTGATATGGGCATTTGTAAGGGAAGTGTTGGTTCTAATGGAGTAATGTGTTATTGTAACAGAACGTGATATTCTTTAAAGTCAGTTGACAGAACGAATCATTATCAAACTATGATTCCCGTCTAAATTTCAATGCTTAGAAACTATTCTATTGAGTGAGAATGATGTCACGCGAGTTTCCCATCACTTGTAATGTATTATAAGAATAACTACATATTTTAATGAAGTTTTAAAATCCATAGAGAAATTTATTTTTCTTCTCGCGCGAATAGTTTTTTTTTATATTTTCATTACTTTTTATTTATGTGTATTTTTTGTGTAAAGGTATTTTTTTATGTGTATGTTTTGTATCTTGTATATCACATTCATATGTGTGAGTATGCCATTACCGCCAATTGCAATGTTTTTTTTTATCTTTTTTGTGAATTATAAACAGTAATTTTACAATATAGAGGTACTCCAAAAAATAAGCTGCCTTTTTGCTTCTCAGTTTATCATAAAAGTGATTGAAAAATATTTGCTCTCTTCAAATACGAGGTGCAAGTATAAATAACCAGACTGATGATAATACAAGCGAAATGCGCTTGCGCTAGAGTCGTACAACAAACAGCTGTGTACATTAAAACCTCCTTTCTAGATTGCCTCCCCTCCCGTGCCTGTAGTCCGATTAGCTGAATGTGGCCTTCGTTTGTATAAGACTTTGGAATTTTTTAACCTGAAAAATGTTAAGTGTTTCGAAAGAACAACGAATTAAAGGGGAAATTTCTTATGAAACTTAAAAAATCCGCTACTAAAACTCGCCTTCTGCGTCAGCGTCGAAGAAAGTATTAAAAAAAAATCAGTTTGTGTTCATAAACGGGGTTCCTGAAGTCCAAATTTTTAATCAGCATTACTACCTTGAGGTTCTTACAAAATCTCCATGAACGAATTGAAAAAACGTCTGAATCGTGTGGGGGGGGGAGTCAATAGTTCTTCACCCGAACAACTCATAGACTCATACTGCATCGTCTGTCAAAAATTCACTGGGAGGTTATACTTGATTCCCAGACTTGCAAAACCACCTTATTCACCTGATCATGAACCATGTTAATTTTTTTCTGTTCCCCAAGGTGAAATCTGCACAAAAAGCAATGCTGAAACTGAAATCGAAAAAGCAGACGATAAAAATCCTTTCAAAAGAAGATTTCCAGCAGTGTTTTCAATAATGGAAAATCCACCTGAACCGATGAAGGGATGATGAGATTTGTATATTGAAGAAAATAATGAGCTAATAAGTGAAACTTAAAAATAAACAATTTTACAACTCTAATCCAGTTGTTTTATTGTTGCACCTCGTATGAGCACTGATGTGTTGTCACAAATCCCCCAAGCATTACCTGTTTATCTCATTACCATTATTTTTTCCAAATTACAAATGAGATTTTTTTAGCAAAAGTTTTATTTCATAGAGGCTTTTTCTAGTTGTTTCATTCACAATGAAATTCTAATGAAATTCATAAAGATTATCTCTAATGTTACTAGTTATCTAATATCAAAAGTATAGCAAAAAAAGCATCAACCTGAGAATAAAAACATGAGAATGTGAGGCAATGAAAAAAAATTATCATACTTCCTGAAATTATTTAAAAAATTGAAGTTGGTACTCAAAATCGGTTACAATATTTTTTTTATCATTGATTTTTCACTGAGAAATCATTTCAATAGGAATGGCCAATAAAACTTTACAATGTTCCGAGAGAAATGTTGAGCCCAAATGTCATGTTTTTAACAGGAAAAAATAAACTGCTCTTATCCTTCTCAGAAAATTAAGAATTAGTGAGTTATATGAATTTTGTATAGTTTGTAACACATTTTCTAACCCTGGGTGAGAGTGATGGTGGAGCTTAATGACGCAAGAATTAAATATGGCTATACTGTGCCAAACAAGACTGTGATCTAAACGTTTGAAAAAAGAAAATTGGTTTACAAAAAGAAGGGTCGAAAATTGAGAAGGATTGCCAGGGCATCCCGAGGGCACGTTATCCATGTGTATCACAGACAGTAAAACTCCATGGGAAAAAAAAATCATTGTGGTGTACCTCGGAATCATGATTCCCGTACCTACCTAAAGATGGCAAGCCCCCGAGGACTTCTAACCATGGGAGACCGATTCCCGCGACAAGGACTTAAGCTATGGTTTCCTAGGAAAGCGGACCCGTTATCTGGTGACCGCAGTATTGAGGTGGATGACATCACTAATTTTCATAATCAAATCTTTCCTAAGGAACTCCAGCTTACCTGTTGATTTACGTTCTGCTCGCATTCAATGCTCTTTTGGAAACCATGCTATCTGGTTTACGAAAACAACGTTATAGTTGTGTTCTCCACCGCAATATTGCGGTCGCCAGATAACGGCTCCACTTTATTAGGAAACCATAGCTTAAGATATATTTAACCGGTCTTCCGATATTTTATCACCAAAAAGCATCTGCATATAAAGAGTATATACTGCATTACTTGGGGGCCGCGATAGCCAAGTGGTCATGGTTTGGGATTCGTGGCCGGCGGTTTTCGTTCAGTCGCGGGTTCGATGCTTGGCCGCCAAAGTCCCGTCGTGTAGCCGGGGCTGATGCACGTTAAATCAGTCGAGGCCCAAAGTCCTCCCATTGGTGTGGTGTGGATGTTAGGAGAGGGGATGCCAGCTCAGGTGTCGTCATCGTCACTTGACCGAAGTTCAAAATTACGTGCTCCGTCGCCAATAGCCCTCGTGTTGTTTCTAGTGCGACGTTAAACTAAACTAAAAACTATTACTGTATTACTTTCTCGCCATGAGGCAGAACTATTTTTAAGCACATCGTTTTAGTATCGCATTGATATCTTATCAAAATAACCTTATGAATAGTTTACTTATATGAAATTCTTCATGAAAATTCACTTATCTGATAATCGAGAAAATAACCTTAAGAATAAATTATGAAAAATCACTGTCTTATCAAAACTGAAATTGATATTTTATGTAAATATCAGACACTCAAATGACAAATAAACACATGTCAAACAATGTTAGACAAGTTTTTAATCACAGACAAGAAACTTATCGAGGCATTTCTTAGAGGGAAAAAAATGCATTTCTAATTTTTATCATAATTGTCATGAATACCCTTTTGCTTATAAACAAGAACTTACTTATCTATATCGTACTACACGAAAGTTGTACAATAATCCTGTTTCCTTAAAATAACTTCTTCAGGCTCTTCTGTATTTGTCTCTCTTACATGTATACACCTGTCATTATACTATGAAAATGCAACATAAGATAGTTGTTATAATATTTATAAATTAACTTGTGAGTATGCTTAAGGTGGAATAAGATATATTTTTTATATAAACGTTGACCCTTAGATTAAGTAAGGTAAAATAAGCTTCATAGTTACTGGAAAAAGCAATACTGTGTATAATAGTGACAACCTGTTATAGAGGAAAGCGTTCTTAAGCATCTAATTTAAGCGAAGTACTTTAAACAGATTATCTGCCTCGTTCTCTGGATATTATAAGCAGAAACGATCAATTCTATGAGAATATCTATGAATACACATTAATAATTTTCTTGTGTGGTAGAAACCAGGCATTAATTTGAAAAAAAGTTACACGATAGGTGAACTCGTTATTTATTCATGAATCAAATACATGTGTTAAAAAATATCACACAAAACAAACTGTGGAATTTTATTACATTTCAGCTACTAGCGTATTTTAACTTCTTAAAAAAACTAGAAAAGTGAATAAACTTCGACACACACGGGTTTGCATATTTTAAATAAGGAATTTATAATACTTATGATATTCCCCCGCATTACATAGTTTATATGTGTTCATTGATTCGCTCTATAAATGTGTTCGTTTATTGGGCAATGTGCAGTTTGGAACAGCAGAGTGAATGGCTCTCATTTTCATATCTTCATAACAACAGTTTACCCAGTTTTCTTCTTCATAGTACATGAATATACTATAACACATTATACTCGTGTTTTCACATAAATTAATATCTGCGAAAATCTCCATTTCCATAAGAAAAGTAGGATTCCCTTTGGGGGTACCTCCTTCCCCTATTTGAGGTTGGACTATTATCGCCAATTGATTCCATGGAGAGCTGATCAGAATCACCACCATCTGTGAAATCACTGGCTTCGTCCCTTTTCTCTTGAGCTGGTCTACCGTTCCGCGGATTGTCGTAACTTCTTTTTATTGCAAAAGGCTGAGGAGTGGAAAATTCTGAATCAAAGTTTGATTTCGATTTCTTGATATTATCGTAGTTTGAGTAGATATCTCTACGTCCATATTCATCGAATCTCATTAAATGATCACTTATAGCTAAATTTTTATCATTTTCCCACTCTTCTTTCAAGTATCCTAAAAAAATCATAAATTATCATAAATTATATGTGATTTATAAGGTTGAGAAATTTATTAAAACAGTAAATAAAAAAAGCTTCATCAGAATGATATTAGAGTGTCATTTGAACTTCTATCACTATATATATATTCAGAAACTGTTCAAATTTAATAATTATTGTTTAATATTAACATTCTAAATATTCTATATTCTGAAATGTAAAAAACCAGTTACCAAAAATTGTGCACGTTCATTTATTATTGCATTCAACTATTGAATATATTGTTGAAAATAATTTTAATGCGTTAAGAAGTGCACTAGATATTTGTTTTATTCCACGCAGTTTTAGAAAATTAAAAAATCCTCTTCAAATTATGAGGAGCGTTTGCAAAAATCGATGATATTGAAGAAGCAGATGAAACTGCACAATTTACATTGCACATTTATTTTGAAACTTCCTACGCATTTTATTTGATTTTAATCAGCTGAATGTTGCCGCAATAAGAATTTTAGGTTATAGAAGTAAAATCTTATGAAATTAATTATAACGGCATTTTCTTAACATTATTTTACCATTTTAAAAACAAATACAAGGTTTGGCTATTTAATAATGAGATTGATGCTGCTACAGATGTACGCATGCGTCAAACCCCAGCAACCGACAGTTGTTTATCGTGAAGCCTTCTCTTTCAAATACAGCGCCTCTCGCTTCTGTAAATAAATCCGTATACCCTTAGCCGTTGTTCGCATTAGAGTTCTTTTTTTTTTTTTTTTGTCTCGCCGGAAAAAGTAATTAACGTAACAATAGAGCAACGAAATGTTGTGAAATTTCCCAAGAAACTTTGAAAAACCACTATTGAAATGTATAATTTATTGAAAGAAGTGAATGACAATGAATGTTTATTAGCATGCAAGTGTTTTAGAATGTTTTAAGCATTTTCAAGACTTCCGAGAAGATATTGAAGAGATTATTCACGCTCCGATCGCCCCTCCACGTCAAAAACGGATTACAATATCGAAAAAATTGGTCATATGGTTCGATCTGACAGTCTGTTAAGTATTCGTGTGATTGCTGAGACTCTAGGAATTTGTAAAGAGTTCATACGGCAAATTTTTCCTCCAAGACAATACTCCGGCTCTTTCCACACTATCTGTCAAGAAGTCTCTAGCCAAGTACAGTATCCCAGTGTTAGACCATCCGCCTTATTCGCTTGATCTCGAGCCATGCGACTTCTATCTGTTCCCTAATGAGAAATCTGCATTAAAAGGAACAAGATTTGAGACATTGAAGCTGTGAAAGGGAAAGCGGCACACGTCCTGAAGGAGCTGACAGAAGAAGACTTCCGTCACTCTATCGAACAATGGAAGACTCACAAGGAGCGTTGTAGGAACAGAGGAGAAGTGTATATTGAAGGTGAAAATAAGTAAATATGTATGACATCAAATAAGATATTTTATAATGTCAGTCTCGTTATTTAATTGCCTCGCCTCAAATGATTTTGAGCTCCTAATATTTTAAAAATACTTAGTATTATCATTAACAATGATTTTACTCAGATATCTTGAAATAAAATGTTGGAAATGACTATTTCAATTAAAGCATACCCGACATTTATTTATATATTTTTGATATATTACTACCAAAAGTTGAATTTATAAACACTTCTGAAACAAAAAATATGGAAAAAAACAAGTTATTTTCACTTATTTGATTTCGCTAACAACAGGCCTCTGAAAAGACAATATATATCAACATTCTCTACCTCGATAGTAAAGAGATACAAAAGTATAATCATTGCATTTTTATAATCTAAGTTAATACCTTTATTATTCTTTCCTTTGAGTATTTTGGAATTAGCGTTCTTTTTAGTTCGATTTCCCTTTTTCATTTTATTACTGTCATGTAGGCCTGGGTACATTCTAGATTTTAAAAAGTGCTTCTGATTTTTTATTTTTTGTGATCCTCGTTTACAGGAGAACAATCTAGAACAAGGTAGATTGGGAGGTACACCTCTATTTACGGTTACCAGATAACCATATTCCGTGCCTAGAGCGAAGATAGATCCACATATACCAAAAAGCAGAATGTAGAATGATCCAATCATTTGAGAAAGATTTATTTTTCTTGTATCGCCAGCCTGAGGTTTAGACGCTGTTGTACATTCGTTTTCTGGAGGTAAAGCATCTCTTTTCCATTTCAGGAAAAGTCCACTTTCAAACAGACGAGCAATTCTGAAATTTAAAAAAGAATATTAAAAATATGTTATATTATGTATAAGTTATAAATAAAAATGTATGTCACAAATAAAAAATCCTAGTCTCAAAATGAGTTTGCTTGGAATTCTTTCAGCTCTGATCTGGATTTGAGTATTGATCAATTTTTAAGTACGTTGTGAATATAATGTTATTGAATTTTTTTGAGTTTATTAAGTTTTTTCTTATAACTAAATAATGCTTATATGACTGAAAATTATATTTTTGTAACTAAGTAGATAGTCAAATTTTTCGTTAAGTTCTATATATTATTCATAGTCAACTTTTGGTGATATTAAAAGAAATATCTAGTTTGAAGTTTATAAATTAATATCAGTAAGTTGTTCACGACCTTGAACTCAATACTTTTTATTCGGCCTGTAATACGGCAACTGCGTATGCATTTTATTTTGTATAGCGTTGAACAAAATTAGATTTTTAATATTGAACTTGTTTTGAAAGGATATGTTTTCAGTCAATTGGTATCAATGTAACTTAGTTTTTAAAGATAGTAAGAGACATATCTTTTACTATAAGAATACTAGTTAACCATCTAATTGGTTATTGTTTTAAGTAGGGCATTTTGGCGTACCAGATCCCTTTTCAATTTTTAATCAATTGCATCAATTTTAATTACATTTAGCTTAAATATATTCAATTTAATAATTTATCATTTGCCTTAATTTTAATAAGGGAAAAGTTTACTATTGTCCATTTCTTGATATTTCATCATTTTCTCTAATTCTTATATTTAATTGAGTAATTTAAAAAAAGACTCACCTTTGCTGGCAAAATTTGTTTTTTGCAAAACTTTTCATAATTTTTTTTTTATTTTTTATATTGTTCTCGATTGATTAAAACCAGCATAATTCATGAAAATAACAGATGCGTCATTTATGCAATTTAAAATATTTTATTATAGTCTCATAATTTCAGTTTATATAATGTATTGAGAAAAATTTAGTAAATGTTTAATATTTATATAATAACATTATAAAATTTTCGTTAGAATTGAATGTTATAGGACATCGATTAATTTTCTCCGGAGCGCTAGTGATCAGAGCAAACATTTAAAAATAATTTGGTCAATTTGTAAGGGATAACTCTTTATTTTTTTTTTTTTGTTTAAATTCTTCAAAAGATTACACATGTCTATACTACAATAGAAATTTATTACTTATCAAAATGATTTTGGCACAGATAATAAGACGAACTTACTCTCTGTTTATATATGGGAGATATGGCCAATTTTGACGAACTGCTAAAGAAACACTTTCGGAATATACATCCATGCTGCCAACATTGAAATTGCATGATCCAGTTTCATTGTACGATTTTCCCATTATATCAAAAAGTTCGAATTTAGAAGCGATGAATATCAATTTGTTATCTTCTACACTTTTCAACATTCTTGTTTGATCAGTACGGTCGTAAAAATTCAATCCTCTGTGGATAGCATCGAAAGTAATAGAGGTTGAACCCTTGAGGAAAATAAATATTTTTACTGTGAATCACAAAAAACTCTCTGAGGTGAAAAATAAAAGATTTCATTATATTAAATGATAATGAATGATATTTTTTTTTTCATATTTTAGAATTAAATATTTTAAAATTACTTTAAATGATTTTAATTAAATACTATATAATGAAGTTTTGAGTGCTACTAAGCCATCTGAGCTTTTACGTCTGTAAATCACTAATGATCATTTTCGGTTTTAATATCTGTTATAAGATTTTTATTAATATATGTTAACATGCTTTTGTTTTTGAGAAAATAGTATCAACAAAAATGCGTGGGCATAACGGGGCGTTAGGCTCTAAAGAATGACTTTTTTACACATTATGATTATAATAATTACATTTAGTTTGATTAAGATATATTTCCAATTGCTAAAATATATTTTATTTAAATTTTTATCATATGTTTTTATT
Organism: Nephila pilipes; assembly: GCA_019974015.1. NCBI lineage: Eukaryota > Metazoa > Arthropoda > Arachnida > Araneae > Nephilidae > Nephila > Nephila pilipes. The sequence continues at coordinate 56,186 of BMAW01073393.1, forward strand.
TTAATACCCGAACAGAATATTATAGTCTACTTTAATAATTTATTGTGTGCTCATACTTTAATATTTAATTTAATAATTGATTTTTATTGCAGAATCGTTTGTTTTTATTCTTTTTGTTGTTAACATTGGCAACTTTTTTGTACTTTAGATCGTTTCCCTCGTGAAACTAATAAATGCTTTAGGAGTTTGAAGAAGGTACTTTCTTTTGTTGATAATAATAGCTTCTATGAAGCCTGGGGTCTCGGAAATACGTTTGCTTTACTCTTATTAATATTCATTTTAAATTGTTCAACTCTTCCGGGAAAACGTTTGCACATGTTAAAATGAAATTAGTAAAGCCAGGTTCAGTTATTTTTATACTTAGTTTGAATAGTTGATTTCATATTTCGGTGTTTTGTTGCATGCACCAGATATATGCAATTAAGAAGAGCATCTTAACAATACTCATTTGATAATAGCTCGAAGAAATAAAGAGGACAGAAAGTTAATTACAATATCATGTTATTGTACAGAGCACACACACAAAAAAAAAAATTGACTCCCTTCATAACTTTCACAATTCTCCTCGCAGTTGGACAAAATTGTTATCGCTGTTAATAACTCAAGGGAATCAAATTATATTGTTAACAGATTAGTTAATCATTTAATTAATTTCTAAAAGATTTTTTTCATTTTGCAATCTAGTTTTTTGCAAAATTAGATATAGAATGATCTCAAAGGCTTATGTTCCAAATTTCGTTCGAATTTCATCATTGATACCGGAGATTTGCGGGGAAAATTATTAAGAGACGATATGCTACAACTCTCCCGCGTAAATGATGAACACCTTTTTACCGAATCTCAACACTGCTGGATGAATGGACCGAAAATATAAATTTATAAGCTTAACAGCCCTTTAAATTTCCGCGATGCCCAATTGTAATATCAAAATTGAATATTTTCTGAATTGTTGATGGCCTAAAATTTCTGATTCAAGAATTTTCAGACATGAAAGAAATCAAATATATAAAAAAGTAGGTGTATTACAATTCATCCTTGTTTCGTAACTTGTTTATATTATTACTTTTAACACATATTTTTATATTTAACACATTAAAATTACTTTTTCAATTTTTGTATATTCTTTATTGTAAAAAAAATAGTGTATCGTTTGGTATAAAAAAAACTATAGTGAACGTTGAGTAAAAAAACTAATATATGTTTGAGACACTCAATTGACATTAGGGAACCCATTTCTTAAGCCCCTCAATAACTCAGCAAACGTGCTAATGTTAACATGCAAATTTTTACGAAATTTGAAATTTAGGCTAATTTTAAGAAGTGAAATTAGATAAGCTAAAAAAATAAAATTCTAGCATAGAATTTTCTTTTTCAGAAGTTAATTAAGACCGTTAATTAATTGATACATTAACATCATAATTTTTTAGTTCCCTACCGTCCGTTAACATTGTTACCAATTTTGTCAAATTGCGACCATAATTGCATAAGTTACGAAAGTTGACTCCCCCACCTTTTTTTTTAAGTTTGTTCACCATAGGCTACCATTAATTCGACGGCGCTCCTCTAGTATACTATATTACATACAGAAAATAAGGATAATACCAGCAAAAGGTTCATATACAAGCCAAAAAATTATTGGTTATAAAGTTACTGTACCAATACCTATATTAAATACAGACTAATCTTGCTCAAAAGACAACTGAAAGTATATGTTAAAAAGTGTGCTCAATGATTGTTAGTATTAATCAAGCGTTTCAGCACGTTATTGCAAATATTGTCCAGGGAAGTGGCGATTGGTCCTTAAAACCGCCTAAATTTGCCTTGGATAGAAACACCCCTTATTCAACGCCCACCAGTAAGCAGTACCGACGCTGATGGAAACCAATTTTGTACATTAATTTACTACGGAAGTATTATAAGCTTCCTAAGAGTATCTTGTTACGTTTCAATTCCATATATCCATGAAATCTGAGTTATAAATGAATAAGACATCAGCTAGTACCAATTAGCGATGTTTTTTCATCAAATTTTTTTTTTTAATTTTTCATCAAAATAATTAAACCAGTCTTTTAAATACTAGTTAAGTGCTGGATTGCACTTTCGATTGCCATGTAAGATCAAAATTAAATTTCGGTGTTCTGATATCTTAGAAATTCTTCAAAAACCAGATATATGCATGCTGATTGTCTAGGCAAAGATTTAGCAGAAAAATATCAGTACTTTTATTGTATTGTTGTTGTAGTAATTAATTTTGATATTATTATTGACATAAAAAATTAAAACAAACACATCGCTAATTACTATTAATTATTTAAATATCCAAGAATTCGTAAAATTTTACAGGTTATTGGGAGCTGCAAAATACTATTTTGTTTTTCTTTTTACTACCTTTCCAAGTTTTGGTTGTTTTGAAGAATATTGTCCTTTTTCCATTGGGTATCAAATAGACTGGTTTATATTTTTTTTTTTTTTTGCAAATCTTTCGGCTGTCAAGCGCAACATTTCCTCTTTCAAAGAGCTCTACTATGCAATTTAAAAAAGAATTTTTGTAATACGAGAAACACACTGAACAAATGATATCATGTATACTTTTTTCTTTTAAAAAATCCAAGCTTTCTTCCTTCTTTCTTATCACTAATATAAAAGCAGTATTGATTTTTGAAGCTGAAAAGTTACATTAGATATGACTGTTGAACTAAATTAGATGCAGAAAGCAGATTCAACGCGTAAAATTTTTTATTGAACTCCCTTCCCAAAACAAAAACTTATATTGTTATCCCATGATTAAAATAATTTTAAGCCAATGTGATTTTCGTTATCCTTTTTAAACGTTATCCGGGTATTTACTCTGTATTTTTCGACGAAAAAGGTAATAAAATAATTTAGGAAATTTACTGAAAAGTTATATTACACAAGTCTTTTCAAATAAAAAAAATTGCCTAAAAACTGCCGTGGTATTAAATTTTGATAACCATCACATGAAAGAGAATAAAAAGCTTTTTTTCAACTTATCGATCACTGTTTATTAGGTTTAGATTGCAATTTTTACTTTAAAATGCACAAAACATAAGTTAAACACTTTACAAGGTTATTATAATTAAGCTTTCCAAACCCAGAGGGTTGTACAGGGCATTCTATGGGACAGAAGGGTATGAAATTTGAACTGCAGACATTTGAGAACATGCGCTCGAAATTTATTAAATAAGAAAATGGAACAAAAATAGGTGTTGCTGCATGGTGATTGATTGATTACTAACGTTGCAACGAGAAGCAACTCAAGGACTATTGCTGATAGACCTCATAATTTTGAACTTTGGTCAAGTGTCGAGGACGACATCTGAGTTTGTACCTCCCTCTCCAAAATTCCACACCACGCTAAAAGGAGTACCTGAGACTTCGACCTCATTTAACGTGTATCTGCCCCATTATACAGCAGGCCTTTAGTGTCATCAGGGCTACAACCCACGACTCGACGAATAAAACGCCGGTCGCGAGTTCGCAACCATGACCACTAAGCTAACACAGTCGCCACTGCAGGGCGTTGTATGGTTCATAATGACTTAGAATTTGGACAACAGACGCTACTGATCCCGTGTTGATGTCAGGGTGACCGAGAGATTAAGGTACTGAACTACAAACAAGAAGTTTGCAGGCTCGTACCTAATGTCACAGAAGAGCCTCAGCTTCTACCAGATATAATACAAGGGCTTAAAAGGGGAGGGATATAATGCGCTCTTGATTTAAAATATAAAAAAAAATAATAATATGACTTTGCCGATAGTTAGCGCTTTAACATTGATTAAACGTGTGGTTTGCATAAGCAGAGCATCTTCGTAACGTATGCAAATGACAAACCTGATAAAAGTACAAGACAAGCAATGCACGGGCGACTGTATTCAGTTTGTTGTTGCATCATGCTGACGCTAAAAGACAAAGCTCTATTAGTGTGACTTTTTCACCAAAATGAAGATAACGCCCGTGCTACGTTAAGAGTTTTTCATCTGCTGAAGAAGATACACCGTGAACCAATGACACACAACTCTCTAAATGACATGATAAAAAATAGTTTGAAAGAACCGGACACTTGGGTTTTTTACCAGGTAGAGGCCAACATACTGTAAATCACTCACGTATAGATGTGACTTTGGCTATCGTGGAACTATCCAGCTAAACTCCACGTGGTGTTGTTAATCTATCAAAGGTTTATCACTCTACTGATATGCCCTATTCAACTATTTGTAAATTAATGAGACGAATCTTGGGTTATTACTCTCATAAAATCCATAGACTTCTTGAGCTGTCCGACAGGGATGCTATAGTTCGAGAAACATTTGGGCTGCAGTTCCTTGCACGAATAGAAGTCGAAGCCGCTTGCCCGTGAAACACTATGTGGACGGATGAGACCCACTTTCACTTAAATGGCAAAGTGAATACTCACCACTGCCACATCTGGGCAACAGAAAATCAGCGTGCTTTTCACCAAGAGCCATTGCATTCAGCAAAAGTTACGGTATCGTGCGGTTTCACAGTAACTTTCATTATTGCCCCTTATTTTCTGAACAGGTGGCTCCTACAGGATTTAAGATCTGCTGTGTCACTGGACAACTGTAACAGGATATGCTGAGATCCTTTTTGATTTTGCAGCAACTTAACTGTCTTCAGAAAACAATTTTACACAAGTCGTTGCAACTCCTCATAATCATCATGGTGAACAACAGTTGTTATAGCTAACTTTCACTGAAGAACGTGTAATCAGCCATTGTTTCTTTACAACTTAGCCTCCACACTCGCCTGAGTTCATCCTTTGCGACTTCTGGTTATGGTGATTATTTAGGATCTAGTCTACCGAGAGCAACCCACAACCTTAACGCATCTGAAAGTTTGTATAATTCGTCACATTCATGGAATTAAAATGGACTTAATGCGTTCTGCTACAGAACACATTGTTTTGAGATTGGAAAGAGTTGTAGCGAACCATGCCACTCTTATAGAACATCTATAGAACTTATCTGGTAACTTTTAAGAGATTTTTTATACTAATATTTATTTAATTAATAAAGAGAGTATGGTCTCTAGTATCTGTTGTTCAAATTCCATTCCATTATGGCCCATAAAACGCTCTGTACAGCCCTCTAAGTATGGAAAGTTTAATTACAACAACTCTGTGTATTACCAAAATATACGTTATATTTTTTGTTTATTCATATTTGTGTTATTGACTTATTATGTAGGGGAAAAATCAATAAAACACACTTCCATATGAAGCAATCCAAAAATGCATTTTATTTAATACTAACAAATGTTATTACTTAATGAGTGAAAACATTTGGGAAATTAATTGCATTCCGTTGTTGCATATGAGGTTTACTGTGTGATGTAAAATGTACACGAAACATCCACTCTTCCTGTATGCGTGTTTGTTTATTTACTTGAGATGTGTGTGACTTGCGACAACGAACTCAAATTTATTCATATCATTGCGTGACCATTTTTAGAGATTCTTTCATTGGCAAGCACTAAAAAAATTATTAATGGCCATTTTAATCATGAACATTGACCAAGTATTCTGTTCAACGTAAGCAGAAGTTTTATTTTTAAGAGTAATATTATTTCCAGTATCTGGCGCTGAGTTCCAATGAATAAAATTACCGAAGAGAAATAAATAATTTAAATGTTTTTTCAGCTTCTCCGTTCTTGAATTTTATATTTTTTTTACTGCAGTGTGATTTTTTTTCCTTGTGGAAATTAATACGTAATATTTCAACATAGAAAACAATGAAATGCAAGGCTTTTGCTTTCTTGACTTAGTAATACGCTGTATTGTTGGAATGTATTTTCTCGAAATACTTGTATTTAAAGTATTATTTACCGATATGAAAAACAATCAAATGTTTTGCTTGCAGTTTAAATAATTTCTTTAGAGTACCTTTTTTCCGATGAGATTTTTATCTGAGTTTTTTTCCCGAGAGATTTCAAACTATTAATATTTTAACACGAAGACTATGAATTTGTTATAATGCTCACACGTTTCAAATGTATTAATGAAGAATTCGAGTAAAAGAAGCTAATAAATATCAATCATGTCGAAGAATGTTTGTATGTTGAAGATATATATATATCTTCTACATACGAAAATATTTGAGAGTATCGTTTTATTTTATATTGCTTAAGACCATTGAAGTAAATAAAAAAAATCGGTAAACTTACTTTTAATTGTTCAATGATACCTTCACCTTGATAGATACCCCATTTTATTTTATCTTTGTTCTTAAGGACATCATCAAAACTATTGATAGGGTTTCGTATCTTTGGGAAAGTGAGTACAGCAACAAGATTGCCGCTATAAGTGGCTACAGTGACTATCACAAAAAGCCACCAGAAAGCAACTAATATTCTACCTGAAATAGCTTGTGGTAAATGAACACCACCTGAAAATTAATGTTATATATATCTTGAAAATTGAATAATTTAAAGGAATAATACATTTTTTTTGTTAGTTAATTTTTTTTCTTTGTTACATAAAAATTTAGATTCTCTTTCAAAAAATGAATTCTCTTAAGGCTATAGAAATAACATTGAGTAGTTTCTAATTAAAAAATGATTCTTACTATAACGTCAGATCAATATATATATATATTATGTCATTATTTCTCAAAGATAAATCTATAAAAACAAAACTACAAGACACACAGGGGGAAAACTGCGTTTTTTTAAATTATATTTTAAAACTCCAAAACATTAAAATCATTGTTGCAATGTAGAAAAATTATATTTCATTAATATTGTATTTTTATATTTAATATTTATTGTAAAATACATTTATCTGTATTTGCATAATTGCGGCAGCAAAAATATTTCACTAAAAATATTTCTAAAACAATCGTATTTTCTAAATTTTTACTAAAAATACCTAAGATAAAGCTCTCTTAGCTGATTACATTTAAGCCAAAGGCAAAAGAGTTATTAGGATTCAAACCAGAACTAAGCTGCAGATAATTGTAAAAGGTACTATTTAATATATACTTCGGAACTACCAGAATCAAAATATATATGATATTATTATTCTAGTAAGGATATAAATACTTTTCTTATTCACTAAAAAAATATAACGTGTTAATTTTTTAAAGCTAGTCCATTGAAGTGTCGTTATATTTTATTTAAAAATTATAAGATCTTAAGCATTTTTTCTTTACCTTGTTGAACTATAGCACCGAAAGTGTACCAAGCACAGTTGCTGAGTTGAAACAAACCTTTATTATTTACTAAATCAAAGTAATCATAATAATAACTTCCTTTATGAACTAAATACAAAATAGGTCCAATTATCGCGACAGTAACGAACACGCAGATCCAAGTCTGAAATAGAAAAAAAATTATTGTACTTAAATCTGCTCATTATCATTAAAATATTGAAACAAAAGTGAATTAAATAATGTTGCAAATAATTATTTTATAGATAATGGAACAGAACGGGCAATAGTACCGTGATTGCTTGTTCAATCTTTGATCTTTAATAATTCTAATTTTATTGTCATGTAAAGAAAGAGCAAATAGTTATTGCATTTTTTTACAATTCAAAATAACTGTGAATCTTTTAAAAATATTTTGAAAATCATTTGAAGACTTTTCGTAAATCATATATCAATCATCAGAGAATAAAATTTTAAAATATTTGTAATGACAAAGATTCCGACTATAGACTTCCTGCTCTATGAATAATTACTTTTCCTTTTTTTTATAATTATCTGTAATCTGTAATTCATATATATATATATATATATATATATATACATTAAAACTATTTTTAAGGGCTCAAAGTCAAATAGAAGATTTTTTTAAAAAAAATATGTTTAATGGTTTACTATACATTTCTCTAGGGGTAATAATTCCAAAAAAGAATTACCTCTGATGTGAAAGGCGCGAGAAACAAATACTTGTGCTCTTGTTCGGGTCTCTTCGTTAGTAGAGCATAGGATAATTCATCTAGAGATGTCGTGAAATTTACAACTTCTATACGGTCAGGTGTTAAATAGAAACACTGCGCAGCGAATTCAACCTCCTGCATAAATATCCAAAAAAATATTTCGTTTTTAATGTGAATATCCTGAAAAAAAAAACTACATAGTGTTTATAAATATTCCAATCAAACAAAACTGAGCATGAGTCATTTACCCCTCGGACTATCTGTCCAATCATTCCCGTCCATTCTCCATTTCGTAATTTTCTTCCTGCCTGATGATCTGACGGTATTTTGAATTCATACCTGTAAAATATATGTAAAGAGTTTGTGTGAATTTCGAGAAAAATGTGAAACAAACTTGAAGAATTCGATTGAATTAAATTCGATAATGCAATATGCCACAGAATGAAACATAAGCTAGTACTTCAAGATTCTAACTCAAATGATATCTTGAAGTTGAATTTTTTATTCAATTCGACAGTCTTTGGCAACGTTGAGCTATTAACTCCAAACTCATCATCCACCGGTCTATTTCTTTATCAAATGGGCTACCCCGGACATGGTTACATTATAGAAAATTATTTAGGTTGAGTTTCTGAAAGCAGACTTTAAATTTAGCTTCTACAACAGAAGAGACAAATGCGTAATATTTGATTTTCAACAAATACTTTGGTATTACATAATCATGAGTGTTTCATTAATGACAACGTGTTTTTATAATCATCAACAGACTATGAATCGGAGGCTTAATTTTTTCGACTTATACTATCTGGGACAATGCACAGCTATCTTGTAAATGATTAAAAATATCACTATTTTACAGTCCAAGCACCTCTCAAAAAGTGAGTGCGAGTGTGTGATATTTCAGTACATTTTATATTTTTAAACAGGCATTTTTTTTTTCAACCTTTTTCTAGCGAAGATGTATGTGCCTGAGTTCGTATCGTTAGTCTTTGTAAGCTGTCAACATACTTCCCTGAAGCGAATTTCATCAAGTTTGTCACCTTTTATAAGCCTTTGATAAATGAAAAATAACCATATGATAACTCCAGGCCTTAAAAATAAAGACAAAAACATTTTGAGTTACAGATACATATAAAATTGCTTATGATTTGGGTACTCGTATATTCCTCATATAAATTAGGTCCATTTATTTCATACTAAGTTACCTGCTAGATTATCGAAGAACGTTTTTAGAGACAACTTAGAAAACTTCGAGAGATAATCGTGAAATGCCTGAAATAATTATAGGTTCGAATAATCACAGAATATTATGTAATGTTGGAAAAAAAGCCTACTTTACAAATTTAGGTATTTTTTTCAGTCGAACGCTCTTTTTTAATCAAAATTGTAACTAAATTTTTGCTTTTCGATTAATTGTTTCAACTATCAAAACGCTCTCATACGTTTAAAATCCTTTTTTTTTTTATATACAGAATAAATATTTATGTGGATGAAGCCCATAGCGTCAATTTTGGAAAATATTTTCTTACTATTTTCTTAAGTATTCTTGCTAAAGTTAACTAAACAGAAACTACGTACGTGAAATTCATTTCCTTGGATACAGCTCGCACGAAATCAATTGCTAAGCCTTTATATTCGTATTTTCCATCCGTACCTTTATAAATTACTGCACACGGAGGTCCCTGAAAAACATTTCAAAAACATTTTCTTTCTCTCAACATAATCGAAAAATTAGAATAAAAATATCTGTAGATGATAAATTTTTGGCATTTCAGAAATATTTTTCTATTCTGCCCATGTTTAAATTTTGATGAAGTATTCTCTGCATAAGATTCGATGAAAATACAACGATCAAAATTTTGGTACGTTACTTCATATTTGAAATTTATAAAATATTTTCTAAATTTGATCATTTTAATTCATGTCAAAAATATATAAGAGCATATGAAAATTTCAACTTAAAGTAATTGTAATTAAAAGGTTGTTAAAAATAGGTTAGTTTTTCAGCACGCAAAACACACATAAGCTCTCTTTTTGTACACCATAACAATTTCAGTGTTATAAGTAGCTTTCTCACTTACTAACTAGTTTTCAGCTACATTTATCATTTATCATGTCATAATGAATATTCTATTTGTGAGATAATAATCCTGAGTTGTGATTTAAGTAAACCAAATTCAAAACTTATATTGCGAGTAAAGCAATTATCTTTGTCTTCTAATGTTAACGAATTAAAACTTGGCGTATTTTTTTCCAAAGTCTAGATATATCTTTACATTAGTTTCATAATAAATTACGAAGGTCATTCAATAAATCCCTAGTTAAAGATTTTAAAAAAAGCAAATTATTTTAGGTAGATTTTTTATTTTATTTTTCAATATAGTCTCTTTTTACCTCTATACACTTTTCCAAGCGTTTCTCCAACTTTTGTAAGTCATCTAACAAGTAATATTTCGGAAGTTCCTCAAAATAGACATCTGTTTGGTCGAAGAGCTCTTCGTTCGACATGAACCGTTGTCCACCCAGCCGGGTTTTTTTTTTTTTTTTTAAGTTTGGAAATAAAAAAAAATATTCCCTGGGAGCCAAATATGATGGATGATGTAACAATTTCAACTTTAATAGACATTATTACGGCCAATGGAAGAGGTTCTTTTTCCTTTTTAAATGAGGACGTTTATTCTTGATTCCTTCTCGCAACCGATGCAATAACAAAGCATTATACTCTCCAGTTATTGTTTTTCCTTTTTCCAAATATTCGGATTCCACGGGGGTCTCAAAATCCGTGGCCATCATCTTGCCAGCCGATTTCACCGTCTTTACTTTCTTCGAAGCCCGTTTGCCTTCAAAAATTCCCGGTTCCGACTGTTCCTTTATCTCTGGAGTGTAGCAATGCATTCACGTTTCGTCCACAGCTATATAACGACGTAGAAACTCGTCGGGAAAGCGACGAAAAAGTACCAAAATAGACTCAGAGTCAACCACACGATTTTGTTTATTTTCCACTGAGAGTAAACGCGACACCCATCTTGCGGAGATTTTTTTTCACATCTAAATTTTTTAAAACAATTTACCTTTCAATATGCCAGTGGCATCAGCTATTTCGCGCACTTTGAATCGTCGATCACTCAAAACCATATCGGGGGTTTTGTCAATCGTTCCGGGAATAGTCACTTCCACTAGAGTACCGAACGACGTTTACCTTTAGTGGATGAACGGCTTCACTTAAACTCATTTACTCAATATTAAACAATTGCAAACACAGGAGCATATGTGGCATGAACTTCATCCAACTCAATTTGGATCAGTTTCGGTGCGAAGCCTTTTAAATATAAGTGTTTAAACACCACTCGAAACTCATTTTTCCATTTTTTTAAATAAACACAAGTTTCTCTCTTCATTCGACAGTAAAAATAAAAACGTTTGATGGAAATAACTGAGACAGCTATCTAGTGAGTCATGATGCTTACTAAAATCAAACTATTTTCGATGCTACAAGCGCATTCTCTTGGATTTCTAAAGACTTATTGAAGGACCCTTCGTATTTATATTCATTTTAACTCTTCTGTATATTCAACTACTCGAATTACAATTTAAACACACACATATACATATATATTAATGATGCATTCGTATTTAACTAAATGTCTGCATGTCAATGAACTAAAACAGTGGTCGACAAACTATGGTCCGCGGGACAAATCATGCCAGCCTTCCATTCTAAATCCATCTGGTAAATAATTTTTATGTTATATAAATGCAAGAAGGAATTACAGTTTTAACAGTGTTTATCAGATCTTGATACTAGAGTAAAAGATAGTATTTTCATACTTCAAAATCTATTCATCTGTACAGTTCAGGAACATTCGTTATGCCTTAAAATTTTTTTTAAGAAATTAATCTAATCCAATTCTATAAATATTTTTGTGAATATATTCGTGATTTTTCTCTCCACAACCTCGGGGACTTTTTCGGTAATTTGAACTGCGTACAATGACAACTTTTTATCAACCATTTGAAACGTGATTTGGTAAATTAGATGAAGATAAGAAGTGTAGTTAATTGAATTAGAAATAGTGATGTATAAGCATTACAAAATTGAAAGGAAAAAGAAGGGATATAGAGAATAACGACATGCTTATAAATGTTGTAGATTGGAGGGAATCATAGTAATTAATCATTTATACTGAAAGTAGTTTGAAGTTAATCCTGATTAGAATAATAGGAACCGTTTCACTTATAATCGAAAAGTTATTCATTCGAGATGAGTAATTTGGTAAGCCGAGACTTTACCATCTGAACACAAACTAGGACTAACTGAGTAAAGAGGATTAGAAAGAGAGCGATCTCGCGCATTCTTTGATTGATAATAAAGTGTGTTGTCCTTCTCTTACGTATCTTGAATTGGAGTTTTGAACTTATTAACTGTTTAATTAGACTTTAAGATGGCTGTAGGAGGAGGGCCGTCACATCTTTAAGAAAATAAATAACGTCAATTATTATCTTTTATTGGGAAATTTATATCTGTATGTGAGAGATTTTTCTAAAATAAAAGGATATTTTTTCAAGACTGAAGTAAGTAAAATCGCAGTGCTGATCATCATTAACAGATAATCATTTTAAACAGCTTAGCTGATAACAAATACTAATGTCGATATCCAATATGAAAAAATATTAAGACAAAAAAAATTATTATATTCATCGTATTCGTACAAATTATAGCAAATTCTATAATACGCTTATTATCAAATGAAATAATTTACTTGTTTTTTTAAATGTCTGCATGTATATGTAAAAATATCCCTTTTTAATAACAAAAATTGAATCAGCTTTTTTGTTGTTGTTCTATGTGTAGAACTGTCCATGAAAACAGCATCCAGTTTGTTACCTTTCCCGCCGAGTATAAAATTTTACGATCCGGGCAATCGGAAACTAAAGTTTTCCAACCCTTGAACAAGGAGATGAATTAAGGTTTTTGAGAGAAATTTACGAACTAAACATTACTAAAACATACATTTATGATACCAATATAAATCTTTTTTCCTCTAAAATTCCCAGTGGTACGAGGATATAATGCGCCATTTAATTGAAGACCACCAAAAAGCGTCCAGGTTCCAACAGTCTCAAAATCATCTGCAGTATCAGCTACTTCTTTACCTGGTTGAAGATAGGCGGTTGTCTTTAAAACTAAGCGTAAACAACCTCCGCATGAAGATTCATTCCTTAAATATTCCTGCAAAAATGTCAATGAATAATTTTAAGAAATAGTCTTCCTGCTGAGTTTATAATAATTAATCTGTATTAAAATTAGAAACCAACACCCTGACGAAAGATTGGCATACATTTATATATTTTAAATTTATACATTAAATAAGGAAATTTTGTATATACTCACCAACATGACGCTTCTCAGATTATTTTTAGTCATTGCTCTTTGTTCCGAAGAACTTGTGTTGTACAAACCTTTTTCAATTAAATCACGTACACTACTGACATAAGCCCTTAGCGCTATTTCAACCTGACATCCAAGAGGTTTCTGGGAAAAAAATTTATTCGAAAATGTACTGCTGAAAATGTTTTGCCATAAAAGCAAATACTTGAGCAAAAGCAATGAAATATATATATATATATATATTACAAGGAATTACATAATTACAAAAGTCATTTATGGTAATATGTATCGAAATATGAAGATATTCGTAATGATTTGTTAATTTTAAACATACTCAGTATCTTAAAAAGAAAAGATAGAATTCAAAAAACCAGCTTTATCAAAAGCGAAATGATGGAAAAAAATTTTTTTTAAATAAACGTCTTATCTTAAAATAAAAATGTGCTCAAAGACCCTCACAGCATTTATCTCTGATCTCTAACATTCCTAAATTATACGTTAATGTTTTAGTATTGATTACATATGAGTTCCATAGTAAACCATTTGAAAGAGAGCAAAATTTGTGATTTTAATATACAAGGTGACCTAAAAAATATTTAAATCATCTAATTATCTCAAAATAATCTAATTCAACGATTAATATAAAAAACACCTCTATTTCAGGGTATCATTTTTTTAATTTAAAACTCATAAAAAGCACTTCAAATATTTCAAAATATTGGTATCTTTTTATTGACTATGAGAAATTTCAATCGATATTTAATTGCTAGACAAATTGTCAGAGAGGCAATATTGTGTCCTAGGTTTATGAAAAGTAATGAAAATTTAATTTAGGAACGCATATCCTACACTCTTTGTATTATTTTCAATAACTGTATAATTGACAAATCTTTAAAGACAACAGTTAAGTATAAAGTTTATACGAATAATTTATCTATTTATGCGAACATATTTTTACACTATATAAACATATATTTTTAACTTTATATTTATATATTTAATATTTTTAACTTTCCTTTAAAGTTAGAAAAATAACTGCCAATTTTAGGAATGAACATACCATAAGGATAAATTATGTGTAAAATAATAAAAAATGCATGACAGTTACATATTATCAAAATGAAAGTAATATGAATTATTTTCAGTATATTTTTATATTATTATATGTTTGGTCTAAGCATCCCGATGTCTTATAGAGCTTGATTAAAAAATTATGTCTCTGTAGATATAACATTTTTATTTGTTACCAGATTTTCAAACCTCTTGTTGTTCCTGAGAGCTACATGTATCCTCGATGCAATACATTTCTTTTCTTTCCAGGTGTCGACCATGTGCTAAAAACTGAAGAAGATAACTGAAGAAAAACTGAAGACCCACATGAAGAGATTAGATTGCAGCAACGAGATGTCACTGCACCCAATTTTGTACCTTATGACTTTTTTCTCTTCTCAAAGATGAATGAGCACCTTAAAGGACTTTCATTCTGACAAAAAAAGTGAAAGCCTGCCATTAATGTCTGGTATCGACAACAACCACGGAAATTCTTCTCCGACGATATTCGCATTGGCGAAAGTGCATTGAAAAGAATGCGAACTATGCAAAAAAAGTGAATAATGCATTTCTCACAGAAGACATACTGCTTTCAGGAACAACAAGAATTATGAAAACTGAATGAAAAACATTATAATGCCTATATAGCCATATAGGCATACATATGTATATCATAAATAGGTCTTATATATTATACATACCATAACTCATAAGAACATGCTTGTTTATATTATTAGAAATATTATAAATAATTGCTAAAAATACGTATTCTTACAATGCAGTTTTCTTGAGGATTAGTTGGTTTATCTGGATACACAAGAGCTACATTAGCTTCTGGTGGTAAATTATTGGCAGCTATTGTGACCTCTGAATCTACAAGAGGTCGAGTAGATATAAAAAACCACAGACGTTCTCCGTCTAGCATTTGTAGCTTTTTTGCCTATCAAAAAGTACTGTTATTAAAATGTGAAACTATAAAATACAAATATATTTTTGCATCTAATAAAAAGTTAAATAGTTGATATCCATCTCATTTTGTATAGAGAACAGTGCAAACCTATTATATTATACACAATGTGGACTGAGAGTTTATGAGATATGTTCTTTTTTACAAGCATACTTTAATAATCATTTTGGATAGATTTGAATCTATTTGTAGTTGTTGTAACCCAACCTGTTATTGTAATCAAACCTTAAAAAGTTTTTCAAGATTCAAATCATATAAATAAAGAATTTTTCCTTACCAAAGCAAATAAAATTACAGGGAACTTACCATATATTAATATCATTTTTCTATTTAAATTCATGTTCATTAAGAATCTAAATATTATCTATGATGCAATAAAATGAAATAATGAATCTAAATCATTTAATAAAAGTCAGAGGTAAAATTAAAATATGTTTCTTTTAAAAATAGATTTTCCACCTTTTTTTAGGTCTTAATTATTAATTTTAAAAATCATTCGCATTATATATAAATCAAGTCCACGATCTACTATCTAATAAATGAATGCTTTCCTTGCATATAAATTTGTCTTTGGAATATTATTTATTGTTATTTCTATTGATCTAAAAAATAAATAACTGGAGAGCAAAATTTAAGTATCAATTTCTCCATAATTCCATAAAAAATTACCTGCGAGATTTGAAAAATCTCATAAAATAAGTATCTTATTTGGTGAGAAAAGGACAAAGATTATTTCTTATTAAAGAAACTTCTTATTTTTGTGATCCTAATACACGATAGTAAACGTCCTCACATTTGAGTGATTATCAATAGGATGAAACGATCGGGACACTGAGTGAACGGATTAACACTATATGGAGATGTCTCATCACAATAAAAAATGATGTTTAACGTCCTGCTATCGCATGCAACTACTGATCAATATTATCCATTAACTGGTACTAGTCTACCATCGTGTACAGAACAATATACTAGTTATTTTGGGGCATTATTCTTATTGCGTTACTACCTTTAATTTTTGAACTATTTCAAAAGCCTTCCCAAGCTTGTAGTGACCGTGGTAGCCGAGTGGTCATGATCGGGCTCTTGTGGCCAGCGTTGTTCCATCGATTCCTGATGCCGCCAAAGATCCATTTTATAGCAGAGGTAATACACGCTAAATCTGTTGAGACTCAAAGTACTCAAGTTGGCACTACGTGGAATTTTGAAAAGGGGGTGCCAACTCATCTTCGTCACTTGACGTAGGTTTAAAATTAGGAGTTCCATCGCCAATAGCGGTTCTGTTGGAGAGCCTTTTCTCTTGCCGTTTTCTCTTGCCTTTTGATCAAAATTTTTCATTTACATTGTCCTATTGTTGAAGCAAAATCTATTTGGCTGAAAAGTCATGTGCGAAAACCCTACTTTACATAGTTTGCATTACCTTAAATCCTGTATTTTTATGGCCCATAAAAGTACTCAACAAATTTCATAATTATTTCAATTTATTATTACAATTTTGAATATTTCAATTTTCCTTATTGTGTGCTTATAATTGTATGCTTTGTATATGCTTTAATGGATACATTTTTGTCTAAGACTTCATTTTTAATTCACGAATTTGTGAACGTTTTTTGTATTGAACCATGTAGCCAATTATACGTCGCCTGTTAAACGACTTATTGCTGAAAGAAAATTCTACTGTTAATTCTTTATTCCTAACACGGGCATTTCTTACTGTTTAAACATATTATAAGCTTTCATTTACATTGAATTTCGCAATTATGTATGTCTTTCGTCATTTGTTCCAGCATGTACTGTTATATCTTCCCCTTTATTGTTGGGAGAAAAAAAAAATTTTTTTGCTATTAAATACTGAGTGCGGGGGTGATTGTCTCCCGAGAGGCCGGTTTGTAGCTCTAAGCCATTTTAGGTGAGTTCGGTTCCCTTGGACATTCTGCCAACAGCCCTTGTGTTGTTTCTTAATACTACATCAATAAAAGAATCCATCAATCCCATGATTATAATACCAAATTCTTTGATTATGTATTCATCTTACTGCATTCCACCTCAAGTTTATCATTAATTTCCTCACATAGATCCAAATAGTTTCTATTACTCATTTTACATTTATAAATTACTTGAATTGGCAGCGAAAATCATTCTATTCTTTATCTTTACCTTTGCAATGACTGTTACACTTTTATGCTCTCAGGAATGACATGTGATATCTCATTTCGGAAATCTTATAAAGATTATTTTTTACATTTATTATAATGTTCGTTTTGTTAATTGCTATGTATATTTGTCCATTTCTCGAATTTAACGGTTGTATTGCTTCAAAAATTTGCCCATCCTTTTAGTCTTGCATACCTGTATATATGCGAACATTGATAAAACCTTTACTTAGCATGACCTTACTGACTCTAGAAAAACTACTCACGAAAGAAGAATATTTGGAAACGGAAAAAAAATCATATAACTTATTATCAATTCAAATATTTTCAAAGAGACGTATAGTTCTTCAATATACTTTTAAAAATTCAGTAGAGTTTATTCGTAACATATATATTGATGAAACGTTGAGAGAGGTTCTTCAAAATAATTCTGAGTTAGTTATATACTAAAATGAGAAACGGTTTCAAAGTAATACGAACCCATTAATATTAGGCAAAAGTAAAACCCATAATTTTCTGATATGAACTTGCAGTATGCTATATGCTTCATAGTTACCGATTATATCATATATCTGATGTTTTTATTGAAAACAGATAAAAATAATTCCCGTGCATCATAAGTATATACCATGGGGCTTAAAGAGGTAAGCAAAACAAACGAAAAATATAAAGTAATAGGAAAGACAATTTACAAAGCATAAGTTAAGAAATAAAATCAATGAAGCTACAAAAAATTAATGAAATTACAATAGAAAATCAAAGAAATTGCAAAAAATATCAGTGAAGTTACAAAAATCAATGAAATTAAGATACATCTTCTATAGTACACATTAAAAATATTTTTATTTTTAGAAATAATAGTTCAAGTGAAGGGCTAAACGTCCCTTTGAAACTTAACCAAATTTAGCTTATTTTATTGGATCTTCAAAATAATTTGAATCATATAAGCAATTCTTTGGCGGATGATAATTCGTAGTTTTGATATTAGTAATTATTCTACTATAGTAAATTCAAGTTGGTGCAAATGTTTCTCACAAGAATTTGCATACTTGTTTACTATGCCGTTAAAGTATAGTATGAAAATAAAGTGATATCACTACTCAGAACCCCTGTGCTTATACAAAAAAAAAATCAAATATTTTTCTACGGTCTCTAGAACATTTAATGTTTTTTTTTTTTTTTAAATTACATAAACTTTATATTATCGAGAACTGTAGTTAGAAGGTCACTTCTAACATATGTAAAAAGAAAAAGTTATTTCAAAACCGATTTAGTAATATGTGTGATGCGTGTTGTGTTGTTTTCCTATCCCATTCCTTTTTCAAGGAATAATTTCCTATGTCAATTTTAAAGTAGTATACATATTTGTGGCCAGTTTTCTGTTCAATAAAGGTCCAATTATACTAGCGTGATCAAACGTATTGATCGTGGTCTCTGGTCACAATTGTCAAAGTATGTCGTGATCGAAAATGATTATACAGGGATCATCTCCATATATTTTATTTTTTAAATTATTCTTCTAACCTCTTTTCCAATAACTTTTTAGGTTTACTATATATTTTTAATCCTTTTAGCGTAAAGAAAATGTTCGAAATGTGTTATTTTCAGTGTTCTCTCTCAACTCTGTATATTAAATTTTATAAAAGGTTTTTGTTGAAAAAGTTGAAAGCTTTCAGTATCATGTATTCTACTCTGTTCGAAAAAATTAGGGTAACAAGTAAAGAAGTTAAGAAAAACCATGCAAAACAGTCATGCATGGGTATAAATTGGAAAGTACACATGTTTAGAAAACGCAATATAGAAAAAAAAGATGCAAAAAACAATTGCGGGAGCTTTAATTCTTTTAAATGATGGAAAGAACATGAAAAGATTTTTGCAATTTTTGTTATTTAGTTAAAACCGGGGCAACAATTTGGTTTTAAGTTAGTTACAAAAAAGTATTGTTTGGAAATGATCCAAGCCGTTAAATATGGTGTGTGATCCCCTCAAACATCTAAGATTCTTGCATACCTGTTTCGCATGGAGGCGAGATGCCTTGATCTCGCTTGCTATGTGTCAAACGAGTGGGTCCCAAACATACTGGATTGGATTTGGGTCAGGAGAACATGATGATCATTCCATACACGATATTGTTTCAGCTTCAAGCATATTCTTCACAAGAAGAGCTGTATAAGGTCTGGCATTATCAGCCATAAAAAGAAAGGACTAATCAATAACTTCAACGTAAGGTGCGGCATGAGGTCTCAGTAACTCGTCTGCATACCTTTGGGGCCATAAAATTGCCATTCCGAATGGTATGTAGGTCTTTACGTCCTCAGATTCCAGACCATACCCTCTGACCACTTAATTTTTAATGCGATCTTTACCGAAGGAAGTTGTGGTTATTTCTAATGCTCCCTCCTCTCCATACCAAAACACATCGGGTGTCGACTCCAGACCGAATCGGACTCGTTAGTAAACAGCACTTGATTACAATCACGTTCCACGTAATCTCAATGTTCAGCAGCCTACCTTCTTCGAGCTGCTTGGTCTTTTGAGGTCAACGGAATACACACCATTGGACAACCTGCATAGAGACCCATCTTGATGAAGCCTATTTCGGACTGCTTGGATTGATACCTGTCGTCCTATTGCAAAAGCTACTGTTTTTGCAGCTGAGAAGCGTTGGCTGATTTGTCTCGAAGAACCGTTAACAGGATATATAGGTCATCAGTTGCAGTGGTAACATTTGTACGACCTTTATGGACATCAAACATACCCTGTTTCTTGGAATAGATATAGCAGTCTTGAAGTGACATTCCTTGCCACTGCTACAGCGAATGCTATTCCTCTTTGTGTTTGTACAGATTCAAGTCTCCCTATAATACACCGAGCTCTGAATTCCAGTAAATCACGTTGTTGTGACATTTTCAAGTAACCTTTTCTCAAAATAAAAGCTTAACAATTGAATTTCACAGCTGAGACAGCAGAAAAAAAAGCTTCTGCAAAATCACTATTTATGTACATAAATCCTTTTTCTGGATTTTGAAATCAAGAATGCTGATTTGCTTAGAAAGTTTTCATTTTTCTGTCTGATATTCTTAAATCATAGATATTTTTTTTATATCAGCTATATTTTTTTTATATCAGCTATATTTTTTTTTATATCAGCTATATAAATATTTGTATATTTTTACTAAGACTAAGTGTTCCCCTAATTTTTTGAAGAAGTGTATATGGTTTTAATACTACTTCGAAGATAAGAATTAATGACACATATCATTTGAAAAAATTCTAGGAAAATGAGGTAGTTCAGTTTCTCGCAAGTTAGCTATTATAACTTCAAACATAAAGACTAAAAATAAAAGCTTTAGATTCAAAACATAATATACCAGATTTCTGCATTGTAGAAAATTGTCAATGTAAACCATTGTGAAGTTCATAGATGAAAATCTGATCAATTGATGTTAAGTTTCACGTTGTGTAACTTAAAACAGTCTAAATGCAATAAGGCTTACTTAAAAATGTGAGAACATCTACAAAAATCGGGAAGCAAACAAATGAACATCATTAAGAACATAACTGAAAGATTTTTTTTTTATTTTTTAAAAAAAAACTCTATATCATATATTTCAACAACAAAAGTTTTTCTCATTATTTAAAACTGACAATATGCTGATATTTTTCCAAGTTTCAAGCAAATGTTTTTGTAGAATGATAGAATATTGCTTCACTGGTATTTTAAGCTATTTTATATGAGTTAAGGTAAACAGATTACTATTCGAGATAATAGTATTATTTTTAACAAATGCATCCTTGCATATGTGTGTGTGGTAAAAGTTACAGAAAACCTTTTAACAGGTGGAAAAAATGGAGAACAATAAAACAATTGCATTAGTAAAGTATATTAAACAAAAA
Organism: Nephila pilipes; assembly: GCA_019974015.1. Taxonomy (NCBI): domain Eukaryota; kingdom Metazoa; phylum Arthropoda; class Arachnida; order Araneae; family Nephilidae; genus Nephila; species Nephila pilipes. The sequence goes on from BMAW01073393.1 coordinate 77,566, forward strand.
AAATCATTACATTATAAATTCTGAATTTACAAGGAAAGTTAATTCAAAACAAATTTCTCTCATTTCTTAAAAACAAAATTTAAACTAAGATTACATTACCCCATGCGTAAATTATATAATTTGCATAAATGTTTCTAGATGGAAAAAGCTAATGATCAGATGTGCTATGCTGAAATTAAATGCAAATTGGAATAAATCAACACTGTAGAACGAAAAGTTATACATAGCCTTCGTGTTTGCCAGTATTTACGAACTAAATTCGAGTAAAAGTGAGGTTTTATACACTCTTTAAGCAAACAAAAACCGAAGTATTACATAAAAAAAATGAGATAAAACTGTATTTGATTGAAGAGTTATAAAAATTCCAAGTAAATGTATAAATTTATGAGGAAAATGCTATGAATGAAATTGTATAAATTGCCCTATAGGTGAAACTGTAGTTATTATCTCTTAGTTTACGAATTAACTAAATTAATAATTGGAACAGAAAAGGCATTTAAAACTTTTCGAAATAAGAAATAGATTTCATGGGAAAATTACGCATGAAACAGAACAATATATCTTGCTAAAAAAATTTCATTGATTTACTTAAGTATGTACATGTTAGATTGATCTTACGTGTTTAACCGCCTGATAAAACCTTTTTACGTGTTCATTTTTGCATGTGATATTTTACATTCATTATTTTAGAACATTGTGCCAGAATAATATTTTTAAATATCTAATAAAAATTAAAATGTAATGTGTTCTGAACCCCACAAAAAAGAATTTTTTAGAAATCTCTTAATTCTGAATTGAACTTTATTTTCATTTTACATAATAAAATAATTAATTTAATTAATCATTAAAATAAAGTTTATATTGACTTTTTTATGAGGAAAGTGTAATTTTAAATAATGCAAAATAAAAACTAAAATTTAATTTGTAACAAACTTTTTATGTATCGAAATGAAAATTACTTTGATATGTGCTTTTTTTTTATGTCTTGTGAAGGACAATAAAATTACTGTAGCAGTGTGGCCATGGTAGCCTAGTGGTCATGGTCGCGAACTCGAGGGTGGCGATTTTCGTTGAGTTGCGGTTTCGGGCCTTGATATCACTTCTGACCCGCTGTGTAGCCGGGCTAATGCACGTTAAACCTGTCGGGACCCAAAGTCCTCCGGTAGCGTGGTATGGAAGTTAGAAGAGGTGGTTCCAGCTCAGGTGTCATCCTCGTCACTTGATCGAGGTTCAAAATTACGAGGTACGTCGCCAATAGCCCTCGTGTTGATTCTAGTTCAAAGTTAATAAAACCAATCCATTACTGTAGTAGTAGCACTTATGTATTATTTACTTATAACTAAAGTAAATTATTACTAGTGTGTGTGTGTGTGTGTGTGTG
>BMAW01073399.1:0-31777 GCA_019974015.1 Nephila pilipes
AGTAAGTTCAATTTCAGAAACGATAACAGTCTAAGCTGAAGTTAGTATAGTTACATATCTAAGTGTAATTTAATTCCAAAATACTTTAATTTTAGTATGATCCTCCATACTAACACAAATAAATTGTTATTTCTGATTAATAGTATGACACTACCGAAGCTTTATGACTATTCAATTCCAAGCTAATGTAATACTTGGAAAATATTCATTTTCTTATTTCTTCTTCTAATTTACTTTCTAATAACATTCAATAGAGATTCACAGAAATATTTTATGCAGAAGAGAAATGTTTTCCTCCTTTGTTAAAAAGACTTTTGATGAAACTCCATGTCACACATGTATTTTGATATAAATTTTATCGAATGATTTATTGCACATGGAAAAATAAGAAAATACACACATAACTGCGAATAAGTCATGGATAAATTTAATTACGAAAGTGCCAAATATAGCTATGCTGTACCAAGCAAGGTGAAACTCTGATCTAGACCTTTGAAAATACAGAAAAAAGATAAAAAGTTGACAATATGGAGCATCAAAAATAGGGAAGTATTCCTAGGGTATCCCGCAGAAGCGTTACATGTAATTACGAATGACCACATAAAAATCTAGAAATATCAAATTATATTTTCGTCCATTATTGCAAACAAAACGTTAAGAAAGTGGTATACGTATGATTGATATTTCAATAATACCATTTTATATAATTGAGTATAGATATATTAAAGTAAAAATACATTCAGTTAAAATTAAATAAATACGCAAAATCATGAGTATAACGTTATGTAAACAAGAAATAATTAAAATTCAGGGAAAAAATAATGATTCAGTAATCGTTATTTAAGATTAAAAAGTTGAAACTACTATCAGTTTTTTCATTTTAATTTCAGGAATTAACTTTTTATTAGTGCAATCTAAACTCTCTGAATAGATAATGTCTAAAACAGTTTTTGTACATTTCTTTACTATTTGCATAAAAAATAAGCTTAATGTAAAGTGGTAAATATTAAAGAATGTTTACTCTTAAGACAATCTCTATTGATACGTTGACAGTATTTGATTTTCATCTAATTAGCATAGGATAATGAAGAAGGATGTCTGTTCTTTTTTTTTACTTTTATGTCTCCTGTTAAATTATTTGACTTTCGTAAATAACTTTTTGCTTGAAATATGTTGACTTAAGGAAAAACGAAACACTGTAAACAGTCTGAGGAATATTTGCGTTAATTAAGTAGTTACTTTTCTATGTAAAATGACTAATTTATTTGCTATATTTCTGGAAAAGACGATCTAAATGTCAGTTTAGTTTTTCTCAGCGGAGTTTTATTTCTAAGTGTTCCTCTCTTGCCACTTTATTTCTGATTCGTACACTTTTTCTTTTTCTTTTTGGAAGAAATTCTGATTAATTTGTAAAGGTCTTAAGTTCATTATTCAATTTAAAATAAAGTCTGTTTGGTTGTTTGGAACTTAATGGCATAGAATTATAATGGAAAGTATTGCGTAAAACAAAAGGAGAAAGTTATCAGATTGATATGTAACACCTAAAGTTACTTAAGAATCCTAATCAAATGTGATTGGGGTGGGATGTAAAGGTAGTTAAAACACCTTTAGATAGTAATGAAACGGGTAATGTTGCTGTAACAGAAACTCCCGAGTCAAAATAAAAGTACCTACATTTTCTTTGGATAATGTAATTAGATGTCAAAGGTTGAAGTATTATTTTCGCAATATTTTGAATTGTTTGGGTGGTACTGAGAGCAGTTTAAGATTTAGAAGCTTGAGTGGATGCTTGCGATACGTGTAAAACGAAGACTTTTGAGCTTCTAAATCGAAAATATTTTGGCTAGTTTTATTATTTTCTGCATCCCTTTTTCAATATATAGTTTCTTTTTGTATAATTTTGGATCCGACTGGTGGCAATTAACACCGTTCGGATCCAGATTTTAATCCTTGTTCAAACCACTGGCGTACATTTAGAACCACACAGTTTGTGAAATTCCGAATCATTGACACTTGGAAACAGCGCAGAGGACTCTGAATGTATGTTCGGATATGGCAGATCATATATGTTGCAATATATGTAGTTGCTAATTGATGACAGTTAAAAATTAAAATAAAATAATTAATTGGAAAAAACGGTTGCTATTTGTAACTATAATCTTTCTGACCTGAGTAACACTCTGATCCGAAATTCAGGTCAGGATAATCAAATTATTTCATTATGGGAACATTATTTTTCTGAATAATTAAATTAAGGTATAAAAATAATAATTGTAGAATGATACGCTATTCCTTTTAGAGCAAACTATTTTTTGTTCTGAAAGTTGTGTGTAGTAATTATTACCACAATCAGTGCATGACACAACAGTATGAAATGATTTGTCTTAAATTAAAAAATTAGTTCAGTGTTATGTTAGGGCTATTGTAACGAGTACTATTTTTTTAAAACTCTATCAGTTTATTAACTAGATATTTGAATTATCATGAGGTACCTATGATCTTCTGAGTTCCACACAACACTGCTTGGTTATAAAGCTTAATTTAATTATGTGTTAAACATTGAAACCATTATTCTGCACAAATATTTTACGTAGAATATCAGGTTCATGACTTACTAGAATATTGCCAGTTACGCGGCTCGAATCTTTATCGGATAGGTTGGAACATCCCTTCTTTCTAAAGGTAGGCATTGATAGCCTAGTGGTAAGGGTAACGGACTCACGGCGGGCGATTTTCGTGGAGTCATGGGTTTGAGCCTTGATGCCAATAAAGACCCACCGTGTTGGAAAGGTTGATGCACGTTAAATCTGTCGTAGCTAAAAATCCTTTAGATGGCCCTGTGTGGAAGCCAGGAGAGGGGTACCAGCTCAGATGTCGTCCTCGTCACTTGACCGAGGTTCACAATTACGAGGTCCATCGTCAATAGCCTTCGTGCTGCATTTGGTGTAACGTTAAAAAAACCAATCAACCATTCAATCTTTCTAAAGCTAATGTTAATATGCCTTCACTATCAACCAGTGCATCTAATAAAAACTTTCAACTGATACATCCAAAAAGAGAACTTTTTGGTGTAAAGGGAAGCTCAGGGTTTTGTAAAAAGTTATGATTTTTCTGTGTCTCACACACACACACACACACACAAAACCTTACTTTTAACGTATATTCCATTACATTTGCCTAATAATTGTTTCCGTTGTTGCAAACGTTTTTCTCGCTAATGGGGAAATGAGGAATATATATTGATGCATAAATCTCATTCAAATAAGAACCGCTGAAGCTTGTTTAAGGCCGCGGTAGTCTAGTGGTCAAGGTCGTGGACTAGTAGCCAGCGTTTTCGTTCAGTCGCGGGTTCGATCCTTGGCCACCAAAGATCCGCCGTGTAGCCGAGGCTGATGCACGTTAAATCTGTTCGGGGCCCAAAGTCCTCCCGTGGCGTGGTGTGGAAGTTAGGAGAGGGAGGGTGCCAGCTCAGGTGTCGTCCTCGTCACTTGACCGTGGTTCAAAAATTACGAGATCCGTTGCCAATAGTCCTTGTGTTGCTTCTAGTGCGACGTTAATAAAAACTAAACTCAAGTTTGTTTCGTGGGAATGATTCGAAATATTATCGACATGATATATTTTCTTAAGTGTTCAAATTAGGAGAGACAGTTCTAATTTTAGTTACGAGTGAATATTTGGTTCTGTGTGTGTGGATCACATACTTTAGACATTATTTGGCCGAGATATATTTTTACCTCCTCACAATTTTTTCTCGTTATATATATAATTCGGTAAGGTACTAGCAGTGCCAAATGTAATGTTGATAACACAGTTCTTATATATACATATTCTTTAATTATACATCTTCAAATTTAATAGAGTGGAAGTCTTTTTTATTATTAAAAGTTATTCACTTTGAGAAGTTTTACTGAAATTCATTTCGAGAAGAAATGTGCTACAACAGGAAAATAATAAATTACTAATCTACATTTAATTGAAATCACGAGAAAGTTCTATTTTCCTTCTCGCGAATTTAATTATAATTCAATGTTTGTGGACTGAACCGAAAGTTAATTGTAATAGTTGCCTTAATTTTAGTAGAAAACGAGACAAATAAACATTTTCCAGAGTTTCAAAAATATTTTGATGTATTTAAATTAATTTACTGTACTCATAACCAGTGAACGATAGTAAAATTAAATTTCATCTATTAAGTACATTGTTATTGATTATCAGATGTTCTAGGTTTATTCACAAAATTGAAATTCGAATTTCCTTTTCTCCTTCATCTTAATAGCAAACTACGAATAACATTATTAACATCTCTGAAGCATCCAGCCATTAATTGAAAATGTTAGAGGCAAATGTAAATAAAATTGCGTTGTTAGGGTTGAATTTAATTTCCTTCTTGGTTAATAAAAGTATATTTCTATAGTATTTAGTGAATAGCGTATTTTAATGCATATTGTTATTTCCCACTATACTAAGACTTTTGATCAAATTTAAAACATGCTTTAGGATTATGTGTAAGATATTCATGTTTTCTTTTAATTTTGAATTACCTTTAATAATTAGTTTTTGTTAATAACATTAAAAATTTATTTAAATATCAATTGAAATAATTGAGTATAATTTATATTCAGAATTCATATTTATTATTAAAACGATTGAAAATATATTAAATTGTCATACATATATTCCTCATCAAAAACAATTTACACCGAATAGGAATAATCAGATAAAAAGGATGTTTGAATTAAGTTAGCACTCACTAACAATAAGAAATGATTAAAAACTGAGCTTGAGTGTGACGAAATGTATTGATCAAAACTCAAAACCCTTACAACTCCCAATAGGATGTTGGGCCGCGATTATTTCTAATGCAAACTGTCATTCTTCATAAGATGGAGTCGTACACGCTTTTAACAGGGTCTTGACTTATCTTATCCCATGCGGATTGAGTTTAGTTTTTTTTTATTAACGTCGCACTAGAAGCAACACGAGGGCTATTGGCGACGGACCTCGTAATTTTGAACCACGGTCAAGTGACGAGGACGACACCTGAGCTGGCACCCCCTCTCCTAACATCCACACCACGCCAACGGGAGGACTTTGGGCCCCGAACAGATTTAACGTGCATCAGCCCCGGCTACACGGTGGGTCTTTGGCGGCCAAGGATCGAACCCGCGACTGAACGAAAACCACCGGCCGCTAGTCCACGACCTTGACCACTAGGCTACCGCGGCCCTCCCCATGCAGATTGAACTTCGGCATGTAAATCCTGCAAATGTTGTGGTACCGGAGAAGTCTTAACAGAACGGCTATAGCATCCAATAAATTTTCTATTGGTGAGAGGTTCAATGATGATGCTGGGCCTGGTATAGTGTCTACGGTGGAAGAGACAAGCTCATGAGATTGCAGTGATTATGAACACGAGTGTTGTCGTTTTGAAACAGTAGACTAGGATGGGTTCTCACTAAAGGAATGGCCACAGGTCGTAGGACTTTTGGGTCGTTAAAGTGACTGATGAAGGCCAATAGCGATCTGACATCATTCGAATCGAATACTCTGTTGTCTGAATGTATGATGAGTGATACCATATCGTCTATTATAACGCTGATTGCGATGTCTCCACACACGGGTTCCATTATAATACTCAAAAAGACAAAAGCGAGACTCATTACAAATGACATCCGATGCCTTCCCGCATTGGCCATGTTGCTTTTTTGAGACACCATTGTAGTCTCTGGTAACGTTGCTATAGTGCCGAAGGTAATCTCTGTAATGGTTTCCTTACTAGAAATTCAGAAGCATATAACAGTCTGCTGTTGTGGTTGTTGGTATATTTCATGCATGCCGGATAGGTCTTTTTTCTACTTGTAGTCCGTGTAGCATTCCCTAAGCTTACATGTCATAAGCAATATTTTCCATGAACTTAATTCAGCCAACAGCGGGATACTTCAACATCTGCGCTAACGATATGCGCGTTGTCTGTTGAAATGACCATCCGTCTTCATGCACTCCTACAATGAAACCCTTTTTAAGCATATTTAACAATTTAAATGGCTGTCGTTTTCTTCTCAACGTCATTCTGAACTTCAAAGTGATATATTAAATCCAAACACTAGTTGGAATCAAAATCACGTGAGTTGGGAGAACCTTTTGAAGGGTTCTTAGCTGCATGGTAAGTCACGCATTTGCTTACATTACTGTCGCAAACGTGGCTGACGCATTAACCATTTGCATATCTAGTAGTTTCTTAATATGTATTTTCATATCCTGCTTCTTTTCTAGTGCAACTTATTTTGATGATGTGTGTACATTTTAAGAACAAATAATTTTATATTAGTTAAATATTGCTTGGCGTAAATTTATTTAAAATTTTACATTCTTTAACGATATTAATTAGTTTTATATCACTAAAAATGTGCTATTAAATAATACATGGATAGTATAAATTTTAAAAAAGTTCGTAAGCTACTCATTCATTTTTATCAACCTGAGGAATAACAGAGATGTAAGAGATCTTAGGGCCTTTTAGCAAGTAGTGGAATTATTTCCAGTTGAGATGTTTTTAGTTTATTAATTTAGTTAATCATATTAACCAAGATTAACAGAAAGATTGAACTACGTATTCTAAGAATGGATCTAATGAAATGTTTTCTCTTCGTCCCTCATTTACTTTATAATTTTAGGGATCCAATTTTTATTATTTATAATGTTTTTGATGCATTTTTTCTTTGTGTTTTATTAAATTAAAGTAGATTCATCTTTTCTATATGAAGACAATAAAGAATGTATAATCCGAAATCCAACAGCACCCCAAAAACCACTAATTTTTTTTATTTATGCATTATATATATTCTGAAGACATTCATTTACCGATGAAACAAATAATGGATTTTCATACGAACTTTGTAGGTACAATGGATATCCAAAGAACATTTGAATTTTGTAGAAAATTTTAATCCCTTATTTGTTCAGCAAAATATGGATATTTAATATAATAAATTGCTTGCAGTTTAAGAACGTAATAAATTAAACACTATTTAAAGTGAAGTCTTCTAATAAAGGCATAATATATGTTCAAATAATTTAGAAGTTGTTGATGACGAGAGAGAGAGAGAATATAATCTTGAAAGGAATACCACGTGAGAATATTTAAGAAATTTTACTATAGATAAGCATTTCAATAAATTGGTTAGCCATTGTATGTTTCATATTGTTAATACGTATCAAAATATAATACATCTTTATACAAAATTTCTATTTTATTATAATTTCTTTTTTAATTTTATTTATTAATCTTAATTAATACGTCTTATTATTAAAGGTACTATTAGAGAGAGAGAATTGTATTACTTGTAACGGTAAAGAGAAAGGAAGGAAGTAGGTGAAAAGAACGAAAATGAATTTTTTATGAAAGGTTATATAAACATACTAAACTTATAATATTTTTTTTGATTTACCTGCACTAAGTAAAATATTTAATACAATTATTTGTTATATGAACTAGAATAATAATTGAAAACGGTAACTAACAGCGAAATGAGCTGAAATCCTATATGAAAATAAGTAATGAATGATATTTGTTTAAATATTTCAAAGCTAGAATGTAATAAATAAAAATGATCTGGGAGAATCAAATTCATTTGGGTTGGTGAGGTACATATGCATTTAAATATTGCAACAGTTAAATTAAAACAATTATTTACTTTTGAAACAATAAAATAATTGCCTTTACTAATATATAATAATTACAGAAAATTTGATTTGAATTAATCCTGTTGTTGATACAACACAATAAACATCATATTAATATAAAGTTGATTCAAATATTTATTCATTCAATTCGGTTCTTGCTTTTATACACCTTGAAAATGGTATCATGCTTTTGGTCTTATATATAGTTTTAACAGTTTGGGGAAATTCATACTCTATCGTTTGTGGTAGTGAAGTGGTCATGGCCACGAGTTCAGAACCGGTATTTTATCATTCAGGGGTCGAGTCCTGATGCTTATAAGGACGATCACATTACATCTGTCGGGTATCCAAATCATTTTGGTGGAAAGGGAGAGAAGTTAGAAGAGTGTGGTAACCCGGGCCTAGGCGTACGTTTCGTCTTCTTTAAGCTCCGTGTTTCTTTAGAGTGTAACTTTCTAACAGCATTCTATTACCCATCTCGTCTATCTTAAAACTAATCCCAAGATCTGAATTTCAGCTTATGTTCCAGAATAAGCTGATTAACTAAAATAGTCAGTTATATCCTAAATATATATTTATTTACTCCTCAAATAAGTGTGTGCGCTAAACTAAATACATTCAAAAAATATAAGTAGTGAAAAATTGTAAATTTTTGTACACCAAAAGCTTTATTTTATACTATTTGGCTTCAACTTTTAAGATTCTATCCCAACTTGCTTTTTAGAATTAAAAAAAAAAACTGTTTTATTTCTTCATTATCTATTATTAAACATTAAAGATTTTTCTAATGAATTTATATTCTAAGATAGAATTTAATAAAAACAAACAAATTTTATTTTATTTACTAAGGTGTCTTGGCTTATAGAAAAATACCCAAAAATTATCGGAGTAAAAACGCGCCCTGGATGACTTCCGCAAGAGCGTGTCACTAACTCTTTGCGAGTTCCGTACTACCTGTGACAACACTCGCATAGACCTGTCGCCTTTTATCTTTCCGTAATGAATTTTTCGCCGTAGCTGATTTTCTGTCTCCTTTATTCTGTAAGATGGCAGATTTGAGTCAGCTGTGAACCAGAAGTTTCACAGAAGCAGAAGATAGCATGCCGAAATTGTAGATCACTTAGCCGCCAAAGTCATTATCCAGGTGCACCACTAAGAAGAAAAATAACAACCCCGGCTACTAAACAGCTATAAGCCCATCTCGCTCATACTTGCAAAAACCTTGGAAAGACATGTGGTAAACCGCTTGAATTGGCATTTTATGAAATATGATTTATTAGCTGTAGAACAGGCTGGATTTCGTAAATATAGGTCAACGTGTGACAAGCTGACAAAATTCAGCCAGTTTATTAAAGATGGCCTGGATGACAGAAATATTCTGACAGACGTCCATATAGATTTTAAGAGGGCATATGTTTTTGTCTGGAGGAAAGAGCTCTGCCAGAAACTCCTAAGTATTGGCATCATATCAAAATTATTGAATTGGATCAGGTCTCTTGAATGTCAGAGGACATGCAAGGTTAAATTTGGAGATTCCTCCTCAAAATGTTTCAATTTACTAACTGGGCTTCCCTAGGGAGCTTTTAGTAGCTTCACCTTTTAAATATTTATGTGTGAATGATCTTGTTTCAACTCTAAATCAATACCTGATATTAAATGCCTATTATTTGTGATGATGTAATAATTTGGACAAAGGCACCGAAACATAGTGCCAAAAACCTTATTGAAAGTCATTTAGATAAGGCTCTTCAGGTACTATCAGATTGGTGAGATTAAGGAAACATGATTGTATATTTAGAAAAAACAGCGTCACAATCATTTTCTTTAACTCATGAGACTTTCCTCCCAGAATTGCAGAATCAAAATACTTTGATTGTCAATAAAGAAAATTTTACTTATTTGGATGTGACTTTTATAAGAAATTGAATTCGAGGCTCCATGTTGAGGAGTTTATAGAACGTGTCACAAAGAGACTTAGTTTCCTCAAGCGTTTAGCAGGATGTAGGTGAGAGGAGGTTGCCCGGTCAACCCTTAACACTACATTTAATACCTATATACTGATTTTATTGAAATATTGATGTGAACCCATTATCACAGCACTACAATATATAGATAACAAACAAGAAGTGTTGCACAACCAAACTCTTCGCTTGATCACAAGTGCTGTAAAGTCCACACCGATCGATGTGATGTTATTACTGACAGAAAATAAACCTTTCCAAGATACTATAAAAAAGAATTCTTTTATTCTCTATGAAAAGCTGCTGAGAATGCAGGATCCCTATTGGAGGGATTACGTAGTCAAGTCTTAACAATTAGAAACCCAAAATGGATTTATTCAGAAAGTCCTAGATGTTTAGAAAGATCTAGCAATGCCATTTGATTTACAGACACTCCTGAAACCCAAAAACCCTTTAGAAGTGATTAATGTTGAGGTAACGCTTGATCTAGGGGAAACCATCAATAAAAAAAAGAGATGTTTCACCAAGTATCCTAAAAAAATATTGCCCTAGAGACCATTGCGACCAGATATCCGGCTTCTGATTGGCTACATATTTATACTGATGCTCTCAGTCTGAATGTCTTTTTAGTGTGGGGGCTAGCATGTTTTTGGATCTTTTTTCTTTTTATGCGCTTGCAGGTTATATTCGTACCGCCTTTGATGGTGAAGTAGTAGTCTTTTGTATAGCTCTAAAACAATTACTCGCTATCCATCACAAGTTTGAAAATGCAGGCTTCCTTTTATATTATCAAGCAGCTATCCAATAAATTAGCTCTGTTGAACTTCCAATGACACCAGAAATTTCCCAATGCCAAGAAATCTTGAGAACTCTCAACCTAAGAGGAAAATAAATTGTTCCTCAATATGGGTGCCTGTACATTGCAGGTTTTGGCTAATGAACAGGCAGACTTCCTCGTAAAGAGTGGTGCCAATTTATTACAGCATCCAAATACAGCCACTTCTTTTTGAAAGATTAAGTTATTCGTTAAGAACTTATTTACATCTAATTTCTTGCGGGATCTTCAGACTCGTACACCTCAAAAGAGCTAGAGAAGGGTTAGCCCTTCTTCTATACCTGATAAACCAAGACACGATGAAGTTGCGGCCTTCCGCCTGTTTACGGGACATGAATGTCTGCCCATCTACACCGCATTAGAATCTCAACCGATTCTGTTTGTCCACTATGCAATTTTAGAGAAGAAATGGAAAGGGACCACTTGCCCCAATTGGGGCTCTTCTAAAACCTTCCGAGGAATCGTGATATTGGAAAGCAAGAGAACTTCTTGGGCAATGACTCTGGTCTCCTATTGTTTGTTCTTTTATCCAATGTAATTTTTTTGCTAAGCCATTAGAAATAAAAAGTGAGCTGTTAAGTTTTTTTGCTTGTACAGTGATCACGAAAAAAAAAAAAAAAAAAAAAACAGAAACTGTTGCGAAATCGAAATCAGCTTGAAGAGATGACATTTTTGCTGAAACTGTCTTCTACTCCTCGAGTGTTCGAGAATGTCATTATTTTTCGTTTTAAATGACATATCGATTGAGGATGACCACTTTCTGGACATCCGTCAACTAACTGAACTGATGAAAATGTCGAGAAAACTCGTGAAATGGTGCTCAAAGATTGACGAACATACGATGAATGGCTTTTGAATCACGAGACTGAAACTGCTATAGAAGAAGTAAGCATGCGCCAAACACCAGAAAAGGTAGCTGTTAAGCTTGAAGTTTTATCTTTCAAATGCAGTGCCTCTAGCTTCTGTAAACACATCCGTACAGCCGTAGCCTTCATTTACATTAGAGTTATTTTTTTTGTTTCTCAGGAAAAAGGATAAGTGAGCAATGATTTTTTGAGAAAATTCACATTAAACTTAGAATAACAGCTACTGAAACTTAAAATTTATTGAAAAAAGTGTATAATAATTAAAATTTATTCACTATGAGAAGTTTTACTGAAATTCATTTCGAGAAGAAATGTGCTATAACAGGAAAATAATAAATTACTAAACTACATTTAATTGAAATCACGAGAAAGTTCTATGTAAGTGTTTTTGTGTTACTTAAGCGTTTTTAAGATGGTTGAGAAAATGTTGAAGATGATTCACTCCAGGGACGACTTTACATCTCAAAAACCTATGACAATAACGTCATTGGACACTAACGATTATTAAAACGTTAATATGGTTCAATTTGACCGTCTGTTAAATATTTGTGTGTTTACAGAGACTATAGAAATTGACAAATAATCCGTTTCGTTAATTTTCACATAACAATTTTAACATGCAAAATGTGTGAGCCAAACTGTTGCCTAAAATATTGCACCATGCGACTTCTGAGGAGGAATATAGAAGATTCGCATGCAGCGTTGTAGAGATAGAAGATAGGTGTATAATGAAGTTCCTAATAAGTAAATATGTAAGAAATAAAAATAAAGTATTTTACTGCGTCAATCTCTCGTCCTTTAACAAGCCTTACCTTATATACATATATATATATATATATATATATATATATATATATATATATATATATATATATGTAACAATCGTACAGCTGACACGAAAATGGCACTCCAAACGCTTCATTGATATGTGTATAAAAAGAAGGTGTGAAAATAAAGAAATATCTACACGAAGAAACGACGTTTAAGATGTGAGCCAGAATCGAATATTTCTTTGAAATTCAAAGTAGAGTATGTTCTTCCAATTATGTGAGTTATTATACTTTGCATGGATAACTTATTCGAGTAGTACGACTGTTACTTGGTAAAAGAATTCGGAAAAACTATTGTAAAATATGAAATAATTATAAATCAATTTCTTAGTACTACTTTTTCTTTTATTGGAAATATGTGAAAAATTTCAACGCAGATCATATGCCGAATCTTTTTCCGCGAACAAACTTTAATAACTTTTATTTTAATTCTAATTATGCATCAATACATAAGAAATTAAATTTATTTGTTTCTTTGATGTAAATGTTCTCTTTAAGTTCTATAAAATGTATTAGTATTTACAAAGGAAAAGTTTTCGGTGTATTTAAGAAATTAATTCTGATTGATCTTATGCTAATTATACAGAAATGTTACACTTATTAAAATATGTTTTTACATACATTAATGTTTTATATAACGATTGAAATATTTCGAGAAGGAATACATTACAAATCTAGTGTAACTATTAAAACAGTGTAATAATATATATATATATATATATATATATATATATTCTTTATAATTATTTGTAATATCTTAGCATTAATTTACATTTATAGAGATGAAACAATTCATTACATAGAAATGCATTATTTACTACGATACCTTGTGTATCATGTGGCTTTCCAAAAAATATCTATTTTTGCACTTCATTTATTAAAAAGTGATATATAAAAATAATTTTTTGATTAGTTTTTCCTTTAAAGTAAGGATTTTACGCATTCTGTAGATAACCTTTTCACGCTGAGAATTACTCCTACACAACAGGCGTCATTTTCAGTAATTAATTAAAATGACATCTTCATCCCTCTCTCTTTCTCTGTATATATATATATATATATATATATATATAACACTCATTCATATATTCATTAAAGCTAAACAAGGAAATGTTTTCCATGTGGATCATAAGAAAGTGAATGCAAATATGTGATGACGTTAATCCTTTTCTCATTGAAGCCGCATTTAATTTATGGTAAGGGCAAATTTTTGTGTATGCTAGCGTGTCTTTGAAAATGACCCAGCTCTAGATGTAAGACTAATTATAATATAATAAAGGTATAAATTTGGGTTTTTTTCTGAACGCTTAGGATTCTTTAAATTAAAATGTTTTTTGCACATCATTTTTATTCGATAAGTTTATTACATCGTATTCGGGAAACTCTTATCCATGTAATTGTTTTTAACTCTCATTAGTAGAGACCTTAAATTTTACATATTTTATATCTTTTTCCCAAATACAATCTTAATTGTTCTAGCCAAGGTTTCTTTTATGAAAGAATTTTAATAATTTTATTCGAATTCTAGAGTTCAAACAAAAAAGAAAGTCAAGCGAATGTTTTAGTGAGTTGGTTAAATGATATCGTGTGGAAAAGGCAGCAAAATTCTAATATTTTACTTCGGGTTATACCAATGTTGGTTAAATGCCCTACAAAAGTTATTCAGAAGTATTCAAAATAGAATGAGAAATGCAATCAATCCATAAATAGACTAGTAGTATAGATTGATTCGGATAAAATAACATTGTTCTGAAGTGATGTTAAGAGATACAGGAGAGTAAGTTGATTATTTAATTTGACGAACGCAATACTTTTGTTGCAACTTCGATCAAAAATACTCACGTTATCGACCAGAAAATATTCAAATTTCTCTTAGAATAACATGTACACAAAACAGGGTAATACTATTTTTTATGGATTTAAGTTTCGATTCACTACTCTTCTCAATGCATGTCACTAATTAATCGTACTTTAGAAATTGACTCCACGTACATAATTGGGGAAATTTATAAGTGTTAAAAGCCCATGTAATACTTTTCAATTTTTAAAGTTATGCAAATATATTCTGTAGGAATTACATTATCTTTTACGTTACATTTATTTCAATGACGTTACTTATATATGTACTTACTACATATATAGTTTTCCTCAAATGATATTTTGGAAAAGGAAGATGAAAGTAATCAAAAGTGAGAAATAAATCTTCCCAATTAAACATTTTTTTGCATAATTTAAATTGAATTACAACAAACACGATAAATAAAAAATAATAACTGCATTAAAATACAGTAAATATTCTAAATAAGAAAAGTTGTGTTTATGCAACAGCCGAAAGCCAAATTGTTGAAGAACAATTTTTATATTTCTTCCAAGCTAAATTAAAATTATTTTTTGCTAAATATTTTTTTTTCTAAATTAAAATTATTTTCTGTTCTACTGCTTTCTTTATTCAAGAGCTGAATTTCTTTAAAAGCAAGAAATTCCTTACTTATTATTTCAGGAAGATAAGAAAATTAAACTTTTGCACAATTATACAAATGGGTTGCAATATTCTTTAGAAGTAAAAATATATTAAGAAATTGCACTATCTATCATTCTTTTTTTTGTTGTTGTTTTGTTCTCCTCACTTAGCAGAAGTTTTACAGTTTAAATTCAATTTCTACAATTTCATATATTCTGAAAAATAATAATAATAATAAGGTTCAATATATTTTCATTTTCATCGACTGTAACATTTTCGCAAAAAAAGTTCCTCACAGCTTATTTTAGAATTATTTCAAATGCAACCGTACAAACAAAGACTTATGTAATGTTTACTGCCTTAGGGTTTAAGTAAAATCTTGCTTTATAGCCTTAGAAATGTTCTTGTTATTGCAACACGAACGATTAAGTTCAGTGCCCAGGAACAATTCCAGATCTTGTTTTAACCTGTTCATTCAATTACTTTCTAGGATTCGCTTTTTTATCCATTATCCCCTCTCCCTTCCACTGTTTCTTTCAATGAAAGGAATTAAATACGAAATAAAGATTACTAGAGTCTTCTTGTGTCCTTTTTTGTTTTTGTTTTCTTTCGGGGTCTATGAAATCGCACAAAGGTTGAAAAGCACTTCGGAAACTTTGTTATTAATTTAAGAAGCTATATTGGTCAACTTGTTTGGTAGTTTTTCTCCATTTGGAACTAACGACATGTTTCTTCAAAAAATGAAAGATTGTGATAATGATGCTTGCTGTATAACAAAAGTATAAAAATACAATAATGCAGTTAACGAGAAATTTCTGTCAAGAAAAAATAGAGAAATAAAATAAGTTTTAGTCTCAAAGAGGCATTTGTATAGTATATATATATTTTTTAAAGTCAAGAATGAAATAATCTTACAAAGCGTCCATGAACTTTATAACAGTCATAAAATTGATTTTTGAATTATTAATAGTCTGATATTTAGCTACTGATATGTTTTTATTGAAGCTTGAGAGTTAATAGAGTGCTTAAAAGTATTACATCATTCCCAAAATAAGAGCTTCTTAACTTTTACAATATAGCAGTCTTGATACAATAGTACAATTAGAAAATTCTAAATAGTAGTTTATTGTTCTGATTTTAAAACCAATTCTTATTTTTGAACACACTTTCTGAGGGATTTTAACACTTATTGATTAAAATATTATGTATACCACATACCTCAAGCATATTCCCATTTTATATTTCTGTTACTTC
The DNA here is from genome assembly GCA_019974015.1 of Nephila pilipes. Taxonomy (NCBI): domain Eukaryota; kingdom Metazoa; phylum Arthropoda; class Arachnida; order Araneae; family Nephilidae; genus Nephila; species Nephila pilipes. Next base: position 15,891 of record BMAW01073399.1, read on the forward strand.
AACTGAAATATAGTCTGTAGCCAGGTAAAAAGGTGTAAGCTAAGGCAGATGTTAGAAAAAGAGAAAGAACTATAAAAGTTTCTCCGCACACATTCTCCATTTGATATTTTCTGTTCCTTAGAAAGAATAAAATGTTCATATACATGCAAAACGGAGATATAAGTCGATTTATAATTTTTCAAAATAGAAACGGATAGTAAACAGATTCGAACAAATTCATTTGTGAAAAAATGTTTCTAAAAATGATAAAAATGTTTGAGGCATACGGAACGTTCGAAAAAATAAATCCTTAACGTAATACTTGAAAAATATAAAATAATAATAATAATAATAAATTATTACTAAAGTTGTAAATAAACCGTACATTAAATAATTAAAATAAATAGAGGATATTTTTTTAAAATATTGTTATGGCTTGATTTCTAGCATTCTATTTAACAAAATTCTGTTCTTGGTTTACTAAAACAAAATTTTATAATAAAGCATCAACACAACTTTATTAGTATGCATAAATATAATTTAGGAATTAGAGAAATGCCATAAGTATTATGTATGAGATGATGAATGGGGGATGAAATGAAGTAACCAACATTTAGATAGAACGATGTTAATGAATGATAGTTCTAAATATTAGTAATCTGCAGTCGCTAATTTCGATTTTCCTCTCATTTTCTGTAAATTAGTATCAACTTCTTTGACCATATTAATTATGTTGAAATCTTTAAAATTTGCATTTATAATGTTTGTGTAAAAATATATGTCAATTAGTAACAATATTTATCCAACCAGTCCAACTCAAATTATATCAAAATGGGAAGAAATAAATTTGTTTTATTTTATATGAATTAAACATATTTTTGTATTTTTTATTTTTCCGGTGATTTATTGTAGAAGATTACAATTTTTATGTACAATTGTCCAAAAATTATAAAATTTCTTAATAAATTTCACAATTCTGAAAAAGTTTCATCATATCAACAAGTTATTCTTGTTGGACGTGTTCAATATCAATGTTAATGGTTAACAGTGAACTAAATTGAGATATTATTGATTGATTAATTTAATTAACATAATAAATTAACATTTAAAAATAAATTTCTCATTATAAATGTCGTTTTATGTATATATATATCTGATTTCTCATATTGAATCAGAATAAATGTCAAATTCCGTAGAACTGTGTGTTTTACTGTCTTAAAAATCGGTTGTCTAGTGTAACATAATAAGTGTCTCAAATATTTGAAGATAAATCAAAATGATCAAAATTTTTCGATTCAATACTTTTCATAACTTACCAAATAATATATGAAACTAACAATAGATTTTTTTCCAAGCTGAAAACATAAAAAAGGAGTTAAGGACATTAAAGTTAAAAATATGAATTGGTAAAACCAGTTACAACTAAAAGTAAATTTTAACATGCCAAAACATGTGTTTCCTCACATCTTGAAGACCAATCAAATAATCAGCATGCCAAATATTTCATGATATTCCATTCTATTGTCTAAGATATATTCAAGGTCAAACTTGATTTTGAAAATCACTGTCTTAAGGGGCTCTATATTGATTTACGCATTAAATTTATAGATTCACTTACCAAGGTTATTTAGAAATCAGAAAAAAAATTATTACGAAACATTTACTCGAAGTAAACTAGTTTACAAGTATGAATCACTAACGCCTTTTTTTCACATACCTCTATAATCAATAATCAAATATGAATGAAATTTTGAATGCCTGCTATTTAAACTATTCTTTATCTATTCTGTCAAAACAATGAACAAATCGAGGACAAAATTATTTTTGTAACATAATCAATATGTGAATTATATTTTCTTAAACCATGCTGTTTTCAATGGCTAAATTATTATTTTAAGTCATTGTAATTAAAGTAAAATTATATGAGTTCTAAAAAGCTGAACCAATATATAAGAATTCCATATATAATATCATTTATATAAATAAGATATATATATAATAAGAACCCATAATTAATATAATTTAATTACATCCATCGAATTCTAATTTAATTTAACAATTTTACTTTGAATAGATGTGTACATATTTCTGATAATATTTTATATTTAGCTTTACCTAAATGACTTTTAAGATTCTGAAATAAGAATTTAAAATTGTTTAATAAAAGTTTATAAGATTATTAAATCAATTTTTTTTAAAATCATCTAAGTTAAATCAACATGGAAGAAGAACTCCCATTTTAAATATTTTATTCACTGTAAAAATATTTCTTTTAATTTATTAGAGTCCACAGAATATGGTAAATTATAATAATAAAATGCTGAATGTAAGCATTTGGAATTATATTTCCAAAAATGTATAAAATTTAAATAAATTCTTTTTAAAAGTACATACATTTTTTACTATTACTCCCCATTTCTTACTTTATTCGATATCAAAATTTAACCATGGCATATTTTGTGTGGAAAATTTATGGGTACTTATAAAAATATTAAGAAATACATTTATTCGTCGATGCGAAAATCAATTGATGAGCAAGCATTTTTTTAGCGGGGTCGTTAAGTCGAGTATTTTATTCGATGGCTTTATTTTAATCTTAGAGGGCAAATTCGTAACATAAAATAAATCAGTAAAGGTAAAAGTTCAGTAAAATAACTAGTTAAATAAATGAAAATATAAGAAATTGTAGACTTTTAATTATTTCAAAGTGGGAATGGTAGACCAACCACACTATAATTTTAAATGGAAAATTCCTTTTAGGAAGTACATCACAGTTTTTATAACTATTTAAGAAGGTCATGCATTAATATTTTTGAATTAGATTCTCAAACAATTTAAAAATTCTACATCTTAAATTCCACAGGAAGTCTACAAGAAGGCTAGAAATTCAGAATGAAAATCATTATCTGTTAGAAGTAAAAACAGTGAGAACCATGGCACGAAAAGATGGTTTATTTACAGAAAGACATATATAAAAGTTAACGCGACAGCGTGAGTTACTCGCTTTGTGATTTGACAGCATCAGGAATCATAGTGACTGACGTATTAGTCCTTAGGAGAGAACTTCACCTCCATTGCCCGCATGCGCAGCCGGAGGGTACATGACATGGCGCATTCTATTTTACGTTGAAGGAAGGGAAAGCAAATATGCATTGATATCGAACAATATCTATATTTATACTGGACGTCATTTATTTAGGAGGATTTTTTCCAAAATTTTTAAAACTATACAAGGAGATAGAAACACAGGAAAAGGGGGAAACTATAAGAAGTGTTGATGAAACATTTTCTGTAAAATATTTAATTCTAAAGCTTCACGAAAATTCTATTAAAAAAAAACTTGATGATCATATGAGTTAAGATTAAAATATTGTATCACTAGATTAAAGTACCAGGATTCAAATTTACAAATAATTTTCTATGAGTATTGATCGTTTCCCCGTGTTTTCATAGGATTATTAAGTTGCATCGTTTAAAATGATTAATTTATAAATAATATTTTTCCTTCTTGTTATAACTTCTTAGTCACGACCATTACATGATGAATATTATTGTAAAATTCTTTATACATAAAGCTATCATAGCTTTTTCTCTTACATATAGCTATTATATTAAATTAAAAGTATTATATAATACCTTTTTTGGTATTTTTAAAATACACTCTGTGATACTGAAAAGGCAACACCAAGGATAGGCTAGAAAATTATGCATATTTCATGGTAGACATACGTCAACGAGTTATGTGAATGAAGTGACATGCGCAGCTCTCCAGCGCACGTTGAAGAAGATATAAGGAAACTACAGAATGTTCAATTTTCATGCCATTATTTCTGCTGGGGAAACCATCTTAGAAAATTTATCCTTGTCTCAGAAGTAGCGTGTAATAGCAAAGAATGCAAGACCGTCGTCAGCGGAGACAGTTACAGCAGACAGACGATTTTGCGAGGAGCATAGTGATCGGACTGAGAAGGGCAGTTTATTCTATAACGCCCAATCTAAACTGACACAGACCTGGTCGCTGCCATAGTGTACCGGCCGTAGTGAAGATGGCTGGAACTAGGATATATGGCAAGTTTGAAGGTTGTCATTGCAGCCAATACGACGCCAGCACACGTGGATCGACGAATCCGCCGACCAAAGATGGTGGACCTTAATGACACATGAACTTCCATTATGCAGCCTGTTCTATACACCCTGAATGTTCCCATATAAAACCATTTCCCGTCGATTGGTTGCTCGTAGCCTGCACTCATGCGTGCATTAAGAGATTACCATTCACCCATAGCATATTTGCCAACATCTGCAATGTTGCAGGGCTTGAGCAATGTGGACGAGGGAATGGCACAAGGCCGTGTTCTCAGATGAGCTACGCTTCTGTTTCTTCAATTATAGTCACAGCTTACGAGTATGGCGTCAATATGGAGACAGATACAATCCGACAGCAATTGTGGAACACCCCACTGAAAGACAAAGGGGCATCATGGTTTAGCGAGCAATTGCGTACTATTTCAGGTCACCTCTAGTTCGTGTTCGGGACACTATGAGAGCTCAACGATACTTGGATGATGTACTGTGACTGGCGACCCTCCCCCACCTTCAGGGGTGTTCCCAGTGCCCTTTATCAGCAATGATAACGCCCGACAGTACCTGCTCGCAATAGCTAGCGTGCTTTGAAATGTGTACAGATACTTCCCTGGGTACCTTTCTCTCCTGATGTCTTACCAACTGAACACATTTGGGATGTGATTGGACACTATTTGCAGACCCTGATACTGCCGTATTCAGAAGACTAATTGTTGCAAATGGTTGACAGGGAATTGAGAGCCATTCTTCCTTACGCCATTCGTACTCTCATTGACTCTGTATCTAGACGTTTTGCTTCGTGTATCGCCATCCACTGTGGTCCTATTTCATACTAAGCCGACGATGTTCTCTCTCTGTATTATGCATATGATTTCGAAATAAAGATCACTTATTGTTCGTTGCTATCCCTATCTGCTTGCCAAGTTTCATCACTTTTTGACCATTCCTTCTTGGTATTCCATTTTGAATGTCGCGTAGTGTATGTTACCTAATGGATTAATTGTACTAAGTCATAAACCTTTCAGCCAAGTTTTCATATGCTTATAATTTCTGTAAAGCTGATATATTATATGAAGAAATTATTTCACTCAAAATTATATTTACAAAATATATTCTTTCGTTCTATAATTTTCAGAAATACAGAAGACTTACAGCCAATTGAAGTTATACAAAAATGGAATTATGAATATCCAATTGATTATAATTCATTCTGTCATTCTAATGTACACAGAAATGTAACTTAATGGTAAAGTTTCATGGCCCTTAGGGATAAGGCTGAATTCAGCTAAATTTTGAAATTCTCAAAAGTTTTCTTTGTTCGGGATTCACCAAATCCCGCCTTGTCGCGGGATAATGTGTCAAATCTGGTTGAAATCTCATATCCTTCCTTTGGCGTGGTGCGGAAGTTTGGAGAATGAGATTCATTTTCAGGTGTCGCCCTTGTCACCAGACCAGGTTCAAAAATAAGAGGTCCATCGTGTTTCTTGTAAAGCCCTCGTGTTCCTTGTAAAGGATGACATTAACCCGTTCAAGACCGGCAAAATGAGAAAGAACTGCTACATACTTTGAAAGTGTACGCACTCACGGTACTGGGCGATTTTCCTAGTTTCCTAATTTCCTAAGAAAATTCATATAAAACCATCCCTGTGATTAGATACGCTGAAACGAACAGATTATTATCATTGATAGCATCTCAATATACGGTTGTAAAATTTTTGTGTTATTTAAAAAAATAATTGCGAATTTTGAAGAAATTATATTCATTTTAATAAAAAACAAGTTATGTAAGTACGAAAATAAGAACAATATATATGAATTTTTTTTTAAATTTACAAGTATTTAAAATATAGGAAAAATATTAGAGAACTGTGAATATAAAAAGTAAAAAAAATTAATGAAGTAAAATTACTAAATAATACTTATAACTTTTGAAACTTATGATACATTTCAGAACACTGTTCAGGACAAAGTCCTCCGTTGTAAATTTTGCATTTCTAATACATCAGCTTGCATTTTCTTAGGGAACCTTTCTTACACACAAAACACTATCTCCTTGACTTTTCCCTCAGATATTTTAATGTTTTCACCACGATAGCAAAGATAAAACTTATCCACAAACGTACAAAATACCATCTTGTGAATGATAAGTCTATTCTTAATAAACAATTAAGAGTAGATTTATTAGTCTAACCAATAAACATTTCTTCATTTCCCCTCAATCTGTCAAAATATAAAGAAAAGCTCAGGGCGCAGCAAATCACAGCCCTTTAGATGCTCAATCTGTCCAAAAGAAGTGAACAAATTAACTTGTTTAAATTCTGTTGTTAGAAGATCAACAGTCTGTGAAAAAATATTTGAAAAAAAAAAAAAAAAACCCCCCGAACTTTATCTACTGTTAAATGACCGTTCAATATTCAAATAAAACGTTCCAATTCAGCATCACATCAGTATGATCATGAGCCCTGTGGCAAGGAAACATTCGTCACATATACGATACCGTTGGCCGTGAAGGAAGAATCACCGGATCACGTATAAGTGATTGTGGTCCTGAACGGGTTGATGAACAATCATGATCTTTGATGTGGATGAACACAGAAATTTAGACAGCAAACTACCCACCCTTACAAGATATCGATCTATTTTTGGATAAACGTGTAAATAAATTTAATTAAATATACTGGTGTCCATAATTTTTTTGTTGGGGTTTCATTGTCTTATACCTTTTGGTTAAATATCATGACGAAATATTTTACAATATTTTCGTTTAGTAAACTAAAAAAAAGTATTTTTAATAACACAAACGAAGTTTTATATACATAAAATTACAACTCAAAGCGCTATTAAACGAATAATGATTATAATCAAATAGTGTATTTAAAATTTTATCAAAATTATGAAAAAGTTTTTAATTAGGTATGAATAATAAATCAGTTTCTTCATGGAAGTCTTTGTGACACACATCAAAATCAAACTAAAATTCCAACTGGTTTCCAGCTTTTTTTGTATAATGATTTGGATCCCACCAGCAATACTACGCTTTAATTTATACTGTGATGACACAGAAAATTATTTAAAAATGTTCTTGTCATACCCCCAAACAACGTCGAATAACCAACGTCGGTAAATCAATGGAATGTGATGATAGAATGATCTGAAGACGGTATTCGTACTGCTAACTTCTTGTGCACCTGATACTTTGAATTCTCACTTTCCCGAATAGGAGGTCGCTACAGCTGCCACATAAATTGGCAGAGTACACTCGAAAGGAAACAGAGATCTGTCTTGACGGGTTACGGCAGCAAAAGGCTGACATTTGGAAATTGTTTAATTTTGCTAATTATAATTTATTTTCTCTTTACAAAACTCGGAGTTGTATCTTACAAATATGTAAAAATATTTTCCATCATCTTTTTTATTCAAAAGTCATCGGGCAAAAAATGTCCGACTGTAATTTATAGACTCCCTATATCTATTATGAATTTATCTAATACATTTGATGCCTTTAAACATTTTTAGTTGTGTTTTACAATGGAAATTCAATAAATATATATGAATTTTATTAAGACGTAGAGAAATTTATTTAGCGATTTATACATACATATATAAACATGCAAATGTAGGAATTTACAAGTTTATTATTATTATTATCATTATTATATATATATATATATATATATATATATATATTAAGTAATGTATATATATGTATATATTAAGTAATGTATATATATATATATATTAAGTAATATATATATATATGTATATATTAAGTAATGTATATATATATATATGCATATATTAAGTAATGTATATATATATATATATATGAGTGTGTGTAGGATGTATACATTTTGAGACACCTTCCAACACTAGAGGGCGCCACAAACTTGATCTCTACTTTATGACCTCATTCCAAGGGTCTCACATGAGTATCCGCAGAGGCAAGGTGGCAGGTAGCTTAGAGAGACGGGCAATATAATAGATCCTTAATATGTATGCCCAATAGCTTTATTTTTAACTTTATAAATACTGTACGAAAATATATTGTTTCATTAAATGTTATATAAAAATCCGCCTCTTCATTGAATACCGAAGACCCCTAGACAACATAAAAACGAGCCATGTACCCTCTTTCTGTAGTTAACATAAAAACGAGCCATGTACCCTCTTTCTGAATTATATATAACACATCGATCAATAACTCCCGAGTCTAAAATTGAAAACAACATTTTTTTTGCAAAATTTTTTTTTATTCATCAACATAACACCTTTTGTTAATTACCTTTTAGGGTGATACAATCGTTCCAACGCTTTTCCAAATCTTTATTGTTATTTTTTCGCAAGAAATCTTTTTTGTTGCGAGTAAATAGCGATAAACAGCTTTCTGAATCATCGACTCGTTGCTTTTTTTGTTCCATCGAAAGCAATCGCGGCACCCACTTGGAAAAAACCTTTTTCACTTCACTTCAAAAAACCTTTTTCCTGGTCCGATCGACTTAAAATTTTGACACGTTTCAAGCAAAGGTTAGTACTCTAGAAAGACCTGGTTACTGGTTTACTACGAGCGCCATCTCTGGGTTAGTCTTTGGAGTTATTGATCGATGTGTTATATACATTAGATTAAAGATGTACTACAAGATAGACTTGCAAGCAATTGCTTAGCAAAAAATTATTTACATTTTTATGAAGATAATTGTTTTTAATGTAATATTTTTTGAATGATTTGTTATATTGATAATGTTACATTTTCTAATAAATTAATAATGATGATGTTTAACCTTTCTTATATTTTTATTCAGAGTATTTAAATTTACTGGAAATTAATATTAATGTAAATGAAGCAGAATTTTATTTAAAATTAGAAAATTGTGCAACTTCGTCTAATATATATGATAAAAGGGACTTTTTTCCATTTTCGAGATTAATAAAGCTACTGTTTTGGGAGTCCTCTTAGTTACTTTTCGAAATTTTATTTACAAAATATTGCGTAATACCAGACTGTGTCTAAAAGGCAGGATATTTGCACTTATACCTTAAAGAATTTATAAAAATTTGTTTGTCTGTTGAATTTTTGAATTTTATCAAAAGAATTTTAATTATAATAATTGCAAACTTTATATTTTGCTTCGTTAAGTTAAATTTTTTAAAAACTTTTGTATTTAAATTTCTTTTTTCTTTTTAGATTTTTAACTTTTAAACTTTTTAACTCTTTATTTGATTTTTTAGATTTTTTTTTTCTATTTTACCCATTTTGCTAATGTTTACGTCTATAGAAGTCTTTTGCATTATCTCTCTTTCTCTTTGATAGAGGTCGTTGCTACATTTTCGGTTCTAACAATGCGAAAAAAAGATCTTGGTATATTAGTGTCATATACGCAATTCATTGTTGCAAAAGATTTGTCTCATGTAAGATTTTTGATCTTTCATAGCTGTGATTAATGTTTGTACTATACTTTATTTTCATGGATTAATCTTGGGATATACATATTTATCTAAACAAATTTCTTATTTGGTTTCTTATATTGTAATATCGTGTTTTTGAATTTCGCTTTGTTAGGACTTCGTGGAATTTCCATATTTTAAATAAAAAATTTCTGCAGAGAAAGTTTGGTTTATAAAAAAATATTAAAGCATGTAATCGGTCATAGTCAAAATTTAGAACTTTTTACTGTTATGATTCCTTGTTTTTATTCATTTCTCACTTGTTTTTCATACCTAGGTTGTACGTTTCCCTATTTTGAAGACACCAGCTTGCTATTTTTGGCAGGTATTTTTTCATACATTTGTAATCTTTTTTTTACTTGTTTCTTCTGGGGGAATTTTCTTTTTTTTTTCCCTAAATCTTTGAAATTTAAAAAATGTTAATTTTTCTTTGAATCTTTGCATAATCTTAAAAATTTACATGTAAGTTTTCATTGTAATTTAAGGAATTATATTTCGCTTTATCTTATGTTTCTATAATACTTTTAATTGTATTTAAACTATTTCATTAGACATACATATATAGTCTCAGAAAATTGAATTATTAATTAGATGTAGATCCCTCTTCTTAAAGATAAGCTTATTACGCAAGATTTATACTATTCCTTATGCATTCAAAAAAAATCTCATAAAATATTAAGTACATTAAATCGTTTAAGTATTAAAATATTATTTATCCATTTATTTATATTTTGTGGATTAATAATATTTTTGAAAGCATTCTATACATATTTAATGAAATAACACTGTATAATGAGTCCGCATTGTAGCAAATTTGTCTACGAGGACTTTTAAAGCAACTGTTTTTTCATAATTGGAGAATGCTATTACCGTAGTATCAAAATTTCATTTCTGAATACATGTCATATATTACTTGACACTAAAGTAAATAAACTGCTTCCTCTTTAAATAGGGGATTAAATATTTAAATGTATCTGGGGTATTTTCTTATTACAATATATTTTTGCTATATATAAAACATCTTAAAATATTCATAAAATTATGATGCTGTAACATTCCTCTATACATTTCATGCAATGCTTTATATTAACACTAAAAACAATTACGGGTAAAGAAAAAGAACAATACATCAACGGGGGGCTGAAATTTACAAAACGACTTGGCAATTTACGAAAGAGAACAAATAGAATCAATGTGTATATTTCCTGATGTCATATTGACTTTTTTCGTATTACTGTAAAACGCATATTTTACAGAAAAATAGCTTTTTTTTTCAATTTCACCTATAATAGTTCCTATGATTTAATCAATATATAAAGTTAAAAGTAATAATGATAACTGGAAAGCATCATTTTTTTTGTAAGGAAGCATATTTGACATTACAAGAGAATAATGCAAAAAGATATCTCATGAAATCAATAAAAGATCCGTACAAATATTAAAATAAAATATTCGCAAAAGAGCGATATAAATGAAGGCCGTTTCCATAGAATTTCTTTCATACTGATAATACATTTTGTCTTAACTAGAGAATGAATAACATTGGAAACGAGATTATATCCAATGAAATGGAACAAAAGACGTGCAAAGCTATATATACCGCAAATGCAATGAAATATATATTGACCAACAATATCAAAACCAATAAAATTTGCTGAAGCAAAACTTTCGAGTTGCAAAAAGAAGATTAACTTTCCGAATTCGCAATGCATTTGTACTTTTTTTCTAATTTAAAATAAAATATTGCATTATACTTTCAAACTTATATTGATGACAGGGGTTTTGAGCTTTTTCTTACATATTTAATCTAAAAACAGAAACCAATATTTGGTTTCAATAAAGCAGAATAGCCATCTTATTCTTAAATAGAATAAAGTTGTAGTTTCTCTAGCTCTCTAGCAATTTTAATCTAACATTTATATCCAAACATATTTGTGTGTAAAGACTTGAGAAGGAAAATAACTATATTTAAAAATAAAATTCGAATGATAAACATTTTTATTAAAGTTTTTACGAATAATAACTCGATTTTGAAATGCAATAAAAATTTATGTAATATGTTTTTATGGCTACAGAAAAGGGAAAATGTTCTAAATTCTTGATTTAATATATTTTTTAAGATAAAGTACACAATTTTAAGTGAGTTCTACATATATATATATATATATATTTAATATGTTATCCTTGCTGTATATAGTAAATCTACTGTTTAATATTCATTTTATTACAGTACAGAAAAAAGAAAAAGAAGGGGGGAGGGTGATTTTCTTTGATAAAACATTAAGCGTTTTCTAACGAATAAAACATACCCTATTATAAAGGAAGCATATCGGTTTTATTCAGTACATTTTTTGTATTACTTGTACCTAAACTATCCCATTAGAACCAGTGTAATTGTCCTAAAATAAGAAATTGTGATTTTATTTTATATAGGATATAAAAGCACGCTTTAAAATATTGATACTAATTTTATTAAATTTATGATAAATATTATATGTTTAATTGCGAAAACTGAATGTTTGTATTTTTCATACATGTGATAAATATTGTTACAAAGTTTCTCGTGAGAGTGTAGCGGGTTAAATCAGTTCAACACGGGAGGATATTGGTTAAAGACACTTTATTCATAAATATTCAAAACAAGACAAACACAGATAACAAAGCGTAGGCAGATTGACGTCACAAACTGGAAACACGTTACTTGAACAAAAACAGAATACATGAATTAATAATTACACAATAATTTTAATAACGTTCTTCTCACTAGCTTGCTAATTCGCACTTGGACAAATTTTCAGAGCAATACTTCGCAGAGTCTCCGACAGTTTCCAACAGATTCCCTAGCAGATATAGTCCTCTTCTAGACAGATTCACTTCACCTTGAGACCGACATTTCCTTCGTGGATCCACTCAACGAACACCGAGTGACTCCAATCGATACCTAATCAATTCGGGGCCACTGTAGCGTAGTGGTCATGGTTTCAGACTCGTGGCCCGCGGTTTTTGTTGAGTCGCGGGTTCGAGCCTTGGCCACTAACGACCTATCATGTAGCCGAGGTTGATGCACGTTAAATCTGTCGGGGTCCAAAGTCCTCTCGTAGGCGTGGTGTGAAAGTTAGGAGAGGCGGTGCAAGCTCAGGTGTCGTCCTCGTCACTTGACCGAGGTTCAAAATTACTAGGTCTGTCACCAATACCCCTCTTCTTGCTTCTAGTACTAAGTTAATAAAACTAAACTAAAACTAAAATCCTAATTAATTCGCTCAGGCTCCGCTCTTTTCCGTATTGATAGCTGTTACTTCACAGGAAAAGTATGTAGTTTTTTCCCTCATCGAAAAATTTCCAAGATTCCAGCATTTTGTAGAATCATCGTTTTTTCTCCAAAATACTGTCCAAACTCGTCATCAAGGTTAAAAAATCATTGCTCAAGCTTTCCTTGGCTGCTTACGAAATCTCTGTAAATGTCCCTTTTCTCTTCTAAGCGTAACGTTGCTAGGTAGCGTCAGTAGGTCACAAATTTTCTTTTGCAACAAAAAAAGTTTATTAAGAAAAGGTTTTTTTTTTGGAAGGATATATTTATTAGTTAATGAGTCCGTTTTTATAACAAAATTTCATCTGTAGGGATGGAATAAACATTTTAATTACTTCTATAGTAAAACTTCATATCTAGTCTCAAAATATTTTTACCGGTTACAGCTAATATGATCATAGTTATTAACTTCCTTCAAAATACATTTATTTTCTTTTTATTAACAATACATTTATTGAAAACAAAACTCTTCATGTAAATTAAATTATCATTTTCTGACACTTGTATGTGGAAACAAAATGATAAAATAAGATCAAATTTATTTGTTATAGTTAATTTATTCTATTTTTCATTAACTAAAAAAGTTTGAAATGCATCAAAAGAATTGTATGTTACATCATAATCATTCACTGATTTGATGATTTTGATACTATTATATTTGGAATTTCATTTTACAAAATAATTTATAAGGAGCATTTCTCATGCAGCAACTAACTCAAATGTTATTCAAACGTTACAGTTTAATGGTTTATTAAAAAATTCTAACAGGTCAATTGAAAAGTCCCTGACCTACCATAGTAAAACACATTTTTCTGGCAAAATTAGTTTTTTTTATTCAACATAATTCCCTTCAAGAGTGATACACTGATTATAGCGACCCTCCAACTTTTCGATACCATTTTTGTAGTACGATTTGTCCTTTGCTTCAAAATAGGCCTCAGTTTCGGCGATCACCTCTTCATTCGACGAAAATTTCTTCCCAGCGAGCATTCTTTTGAGATCTCAGAACAGGAAATAGTCGCTGGGGGCCAGATCTGGAGAATACTGTGGATGAGGAAGCAATTCGAAGCCCAATTCATGGAGTTTTGCCATCGTTTTCACTGACACGGTGCATTGTCTTGGTGAAGCAACACTTTCTTTTTCTTTAAATGCGGCCGTTTTTCGGCGATTTCGTCCTTCAAACGGTCCTATAACGCTATGTAATAGTCGTCTTGATGGTCCTTCCTTTTTCAAGGTAGTCAATGAAAATTATTCCATGCGCATCCCAAAATACAGACGCCATAACCTTGCCAACCGACTGTTACGTTTTCCCACGCTTTGGAGCGGGTTCATCGCGTGCAGTCCACTCGGATGACTGTCGATTGGACTTCGGAGTGAAATGATGGAGCCATGTTTCATCCATTGTCACATATCGAAGCAAAAACTCGGGTTTATTACGCTGGATCATCTTCAAACACTGCTCCGAATCATCAACTCGTAGTTGTTTTTGGTCAAAAGTGAGCTCGTGCGGCACCCACTTTGCACAGATGTTTCTCAAAACCAAATATTAGTGAATGATATGATGTACACGTTCAGTTGATATCTTTAGAGTGTCTGTTATTTCATTCAATTTCAATTTACGGTCATTCAAAATCATTTTGTGCATTTTTTTTCATGTTTTCGTCGGTAAGAACCTCTTTTGGGAGTCCACTGCGTTCACTGTCTTCGGTGCTCATTTCACCACGTAAAAACTTAGCATAACAATCCTTGATGGTTTATTTTCCTGGGGCAGTGTCCGGAAACTCGGCATCAAGCCAAGTTTTTGCTTCAACTGCATTTTTCTTTTCAAAAAGCAATATTTTATCAACACGTGAAATTCCTTTTTATCCACTTTTTTCACAATAACAAAAGTTGCTTCACTCAAAATACTATAATTTACAAACTAATGATCCGACAGCTGTCAAATTTATACACGCATCTTTTGAGGGTTAGTGCTAAATAAAACACATATGGATTTAATTCTAGTAGCGCCATCTATGTGTCAGGCTGGGGACTTTTCAATTTATGTGTTATCATTTATATCTTAGTAATATTATAGATATAATTCGAATTAACAAATTTATTTTTTCGTTAAAAATTGGAGCAGAAAAATTGCGTTTATCGTGATTTCGTTTTGATATATAATATTACATAATAATCGAAAGTAATAATATAATAATATAAAATATTATTTTATAATAGAGTAATAAAACAAATATATGCACTCGATATAGTAGTATCAATATAAATGTTACCATAGTAACCAGGCATAAAATTAAACGGTCTGCAATAATGAAACAAAAGAAGAGTTTCGAAAGCCATTTCAGCTTAAATATTATTTCTCTTTTATTTGTCAACATTTCGTTCTGTGAACAGAATAAAATGTGATTTTACATGCAGTTAGGAAAAGTAATAATGATTCATTCTTTATATTATTGCGGATATTAAGGTAGCTATTTCAACTTAAATTTTAAAAATAAATTTTTGCTGAATGAAGTGCATAACAGTTCTGTTTGGTCATTTGCATTAAATTTAAAGTTGTATAATTTGATTAAATTGTTATTTAAACTGAAAACAAGAAGCTTATAAATTTTTTAATTTATTTATTTGTTTTTTTAAAATATTATTAAGAAAAAAAAAAAAAAGAATAAAATTTACCATTTTACCAAATCATACAAATTTAAATTTCAGCTCTAGCTTAAACTCTTTTTTTTAGCAATTCTTTGAATTACATCAAAAAATAATTTTCGCTTTCAAATTGAATTTCCAAACTGTTATAATTTTTTACTCTTGTACCATTAATTTTAAATTAGTTAAATGTGTTGGAAATATGAATTGAAAATGCAATCCTATTTTTCCAACGCCATAAATTATTACTAATGTTGTGTCATTGAAGAATAAGTTTGAATAAATATGATTCATTAAGCTAACAAACCAATGATGTTTTTGTGGAATGGAATGCGCAATTGGAATTATAATGGTAGTTTTCCATCCGTTATGCTAGGCGTTTCCATTTTTCTTTCCCAACAGGGAATTAGCCCAATTATTTTTACAATCG
>BMAW01073403.1:0-17403 GCA_019974015.1 Nephila pilipes
GGAAGTAAACATCGCCTAAGGCGCTGTCTATGGGCCTTCCTCACAAACCCGCCGTTCCTCAAATAAGCTAATTAGAAAATGATATCCAATATTGAAAATGCAAATGATTTTATAATAAATCTAATCTATTCGGAGCATTTGATTATAAATCATGTAATAATAATATGTCTGTTAATTGATAAGGATAACAAATTTAAAGTAAAAATGTCTATTTATGGCTTTATCTTTAAACAGTTTTAAAATACAATGGTATTATTATAAATAAAACAAATTTTATGTAAATTAAATGTGGTATAAATTAAATATAAAACTGTAAAAGGTGAAATAGATTTGCTTATAGTTTTTTTTTCTTTGTTATTTACTTTTTTCTAAGCACTTTCTTTTGTACAAAATATGACATTCATGATTGTTCATCGCAAATAATATTAGGCTCTAAATTAGAAAACAATTGCATAAAAGTTTCAATTTTTTAATGAAAGATAACAGTATGTTTCAATGTTCATAAATATTAAAAATGAGATCGATCATCAGCTTTCAGTTACATTTATTTTCCTTAATTATTGATGACCTACGTAATGAATAAAGAGAAAAAGAGATATGGCTATTAAATAATGATATTGACTCTGTAACATATTTTATTTTGATGTCATACATAGTTACTTATAATAACCTTCAATATACACCCTCCTTCTTTCCCTACAACTCCCCATGCGAATTCTCCGTTTTTCAAAACAATACAGAACAGAAGACAACTTATGTCAGCTCCTTCATTATGTCAGCAGCAAACAACTAATCCCATCGTAACAGAAATATTCTCCAAACATCTTTTGAGGGGGAGTTTTACAAATTTGTTAATGTGGAAATCCAGAATCTTTTCACCTGGCGATTTCTGCACGTGTTGAGTTGGACTCTGGACGTGGATGAAAAAATGGCTTTCATTGCTAAATAGCACTTTGCTACAATTTTCTACAGTCTAACGCCCACATAATCGTTTATTCTTCATTGGTTGGGTCCGAAACGTTTACTTTAGAGACCGATAGGCTGTAATAAGACGTCTCCGAACAGTCCATGAGCTAATATTTATTCCATGCTCTTTTAAATCTCTATTAAGTATTTCGAAGTTATTATTTACATTGTGTTAGTAGAAAAGTACCATTTCTTGGGGTTGTTATATTTTTCAGTCACATTTTCCTCTCTACTTCGGAGATTGATCCTGTTTCTTTATTTTGCTTTAGGATAAATTTCACAGTAGCAATTCCAAAGCTAACTATCTTTGAAATATCTATGTCTTCGGCGTATGTTCGGAGACAGTAACAATCTCTGTAAGCTTTTGCAGCGTCACATCCATCTCTGACTCTAGAAAGAAGTGATCCTAGCTGGAGCCTGGTAGTCCATGAGCATGCACTTTCAGGGCCCTCTGATTTGTGGAAATTGTTGATAGGCTAAAGATTGAATCCTCCCAACGATATTTAATATATTTTAGCATGATTTTTGAAGAATAATAAGATAGGTTTTAAAATTCACGAAAAAAATAGTTTGTTTCAATTAATTTGACCAAGTGTGTAAAGCGGATGGTCAAACACTGGAATAAAGTACTTGACAAGAAATCTCTTGACATACAATGTGGAATGACCCACCATGTTATCTTGTTAGAAAACTTTGCCTTTTAAACTTTGCCATGTTATCTTGTTGGTAAACTTTGCGTTTAATTTTTTGTCAATTCTTACAGTCTCAGCAATCCCACGAATATTTATCCTACGCAGACACGAAAGGATTTCCATTTTTTTCGATATTGACATCCGTTTTTAAGGGGGAAACGCAACCAACCCGAAATTATCTTTAATGTCTTCTCGAAACATCTTGAAAAAGCTTAAATCGCTTAAAAGCACGTGCATTCGATAAATATTCATTGTCTTACACTAATTTTAATAAATTTTGTTAAATTTCTAAACTATTCGGTTCTCGCTTCTCATTTTCCCGGTGAAACGAATAAATAACTTTAATGCAAGTGACTGTAATGTGTATACCGAATTGTTCATAGAAATGAGAGGCACTGTCTGTCTCTGGCATTTGACATTCGCGTTCTTCTTCCGTAGCAGCGTCTGTCTCGTTAGTTAATTGCCAACCTTGTATGTCTTAAAAAGTCCCTAATACACTAATCTCAAGTTTTAGATTGATTCTCTCATAGCAAAGAATATCATTTGAATGTTTTCTAATAAATTGTAAAATAATACGTAATATTTTTCTATTAATTCTCTAAACTGAATGGTAATATGTTTCCGTAGAAACCCTACAATTTGATTTATACAACTCTGACAGAAATTTACATGATAAAATAAAGATTGATGAATTAGAATATTTCAAAATTACAAATACGCTCTAGATTTATTCAAAAACAAATAATTTTACTTAATATTGCGTTTTGTATCTGATACAAAATTGATCCTAATCCGCATTCTTATTTTCATATTTAAACAAAATCATTTACTATGACTGAATGCCAAAATATACTTAAAAAGAAGAATCGATGGTAAATAAAGATGCAACATAAATAAAGAAATAAAGATACATCTAATAGCATACGAAATCTAAATATTATGGAAAGTGTTTAATTGAAAAGTCACTAAAAGGAGGAAATGATATTGGTGATTACGAACAAATTTAAAAGAGACCCTTCATTTAGAACTTAATAATTTTATAAGTTCTTTATCTTTTTTAACACACAAAAATAAAATGAAACGTATAAAACACACTCAATGGATTAAAATTACTTTTAAAAAAATTCTCGTAAATTATTCACTCACAACATTTTTTAAGAAATTAAAAAAAAAAAAAAATTGGTTGTAATATTGTTGCGATTTCATTGTATAAAATATTCATTAGATTTTAATATTTATTTGATTACGATTACTAATGTATTGTTTTATTAATATAATGAAAGAATTTTGCGTTTAATATAAACAGAAAGTAAGGGATGGAATATAAAAATGAGAGTAAGATATTTTTCTTCCATAAACTCAAAATAATTATTGAAATTAAATTGTCATTAATGTACGCTCGAGTTTAACAACTAATTCCTAAAATATACAAAATATTGGATTCAAATATGTATTATAACTTCTACAACAAGAATCCAAATAATCCTCCACAAATTAGATCAACACTGAAAATTTTTTAAAAAATTATTTTATCTGTAACATGGTTTCCAATAATACGAATTCTTCCTTTAGTAAACTTTTCATAGATAAAATCTTCCGTTGGTTCTGTTGTTGATTTTTAACTTTAAACGCTCCGAGACCTCAGTAATGAAATAAAATCCTAGCCGTTTTTCATGACATGACAAGAGAACAGGGAAAAATCCTAAAGTCGAGATTTTTTTCCCCTGTACTTGCAGTTGTGAAAACATATGGGATCATCTCTACGAATGCACGTCTCCAAGCAGCAGAAACAGATTTTTTACTTTTTTCAGTTCGATATTTTGGAATGCCCTGAGCAATTTCAGACGGAGCGCTCTAAACCTCTTCTCTTTCTTGGGATGGACATGCATAATGCATTAGTTTCAGTTTTTTGAGAATGGAGGGAGTGAAATGACCTCTTTGGATACAGTTTTTTCCTTTATTTCATTGATCCTTGACAGTTAAGGTGATGCGGAGAAAAACAACCTATTTTCGATGATATATGAAATTTTTGAAATGCCCTCGCGTATGTATAAGAAAAAGTCCTAAGGTTAGAGGTAGTGTGGTCCAAGTGAACGCTTTTCATTGTATAATAAATTTCTAAATAAAAATTTTGGAGTAATATGATTTATGGTAGTTTAACAGAACAAACAAAATTAGTGAGTAAAGTGTTAGAAAAATACTTGCATTTATACATACAAATATATATATATATATATATATGATATTTATATATAACACATCGATCAATAACTCCCGAGTCTAACATTGAAAACAACATTTTTTTTGCAAATTTTTTTTTTATTCATCAACATAACACCTTTTGTTAATCACCTTTTAGGGTGATACAATCGTTCCAACGCTTTTCCAAATCTTTTTTCTTTTCTTTTTCTGTTTTTTTTTTTCGAAAGAAATCTTTTTTGTTGCGAGTAAATAGCGATAAACAGCTTTCTGAATCATCGACTCGTTGCTGTTTTTGTTCTATCGAAAGCAATCGCGGCACCCACTTGGAAAAAACCTTTTTCAGTAAATACACTTCCATATGATATCTGTGTCATCTCAGCAATCTCACGGAGCTTCACTTTACGATCTTTCATTATAATTTTTGTCACTTCACTCACATTTTCCGGTGTAACGGCTTCCACAGGTCTACCCGAGCGTTCCGCGTTATTTGTGTCGGTACGACCACGTTTAAACTCGGCAAACCACCGACAAATCGTTGCTTTTGATGGACAAGAGTCCGGGTAACATTTTTCAATCCATTGTTTCGCTTGCACGGTGTTTTTACCCATTAAAAAACAATGTTTTATCAGAACACGAAACTCGGTTTATTCCATTTTTTAAACAAACTACAAAACGACTTTACTCGAACCTCGATAACTCAGCTGTTTCTGGTCCGATCGACTTAAAATTTTGACACGTTTCAAGCAAAGGTTAGTACTCTAGAAAGATCTGGTTACTGGTTTACTACGAGCGCCATCTCTGGGTTAGTCTCGGGAGTTATTGATTGATGTGTTATATGATACATTAAGTCTTTATGAGGGCTATGGATGAAAACACTGCAAAAACTAATATTATACAAAAGAACACTTTATTCACAAATTTTTAATGTGTAATAAATAAAAGACATAAATTTACATTTCATAAGGAATCAAAAATTACGTTTTGTACAAATCATTATTAAATTATGGTTAGGCAATGTATAGATGAAGTCATTACTTTAAAAAAATGAAAGGGCTCATGTTTTTTTAAACATCAGAAATAAACATGGTTTAATTAGAATTATAGCTATTTTACATTAAAATTTAATGGAAAATAAAATAGTATTTATCTTAACCAAATAAAAAATATATTATTAATTGAAGGGAAAATTACAGTAACGTTTTTTTGTGGGTTTTGTAAATTACATTTTTCTTAAAATGTAAGTCAGAAAAAAACTGAAAATAATTTTTTAAATTTTAAATATTACACACTGAATTATATATATATACGTGTCTGTGTACATATACATCTAATATAACTTGAAAAATTCCATGTTCAACAAGGTGTGTGAGTAAGTAAAATGCTTTTGAAATAATAAAACTGTAATTGATTTCTTTATTTTAAGCATTCATATCGATTTCAAAAAATGTTTAATGATTTCTTAGGCCATGTATAAGTAGCATTAAAGAATTAAAGAGAGCCTACTTTTTTCTATCCTGTACATTGGAGCTGTCAATAATAAAATATGCATAGATCATTTTAATAAAAATAGATGAATGAAAGGGAAGAATCTAATATTCAAACATAATTGTTAAATTCTACACTTTTCGTCAATATACTGAATTTTACGGTTGGATAAATAGTTAATAAGGATTACCCTATCTAGTGTTCCTCACTGTAATAGATTATTCATGATTTTCTGCTATTCCAAACTTCCAGAATAAATAATTGTATCTACCATAATGAAATTAAATTGTACGTACAGAGAATATATTTAATGGTGATTTCCATGAACACAAAAAGTAATTAAGCTTATATGTAGATGAAGAACCTCTGAAAATCAAATTGTCTAGTTATGTGATACGTTTGTATGCTAAGACAAAAGATTAAAAGATTTCTTAAAAGATTTCCCACTTACATTCTGATCATTTTCAGTGTGAGAGAATTATTTATAGTATTCTAAACGTTATTCATATTGCCTTTTGAAATGAATGATAATAAGAAATAATGTATTGTTTGTTTCGAAACATTATACATTTATTCAGTTGCGGGATTTATAGGTAGGTTACGGCTATTAAAACACTGTGATGGTTTATAAATTCAAATGCATATTAGGTGCTATTTGAATTTTAATACCTATTTTGAAAACAATATTCGACATGAAGCGTACAGACGATACGGCTTATCATTAAAATGTGTATGTTTTTCAAAACTTAAAAGCCTGATATTTTTTACTATACACGTAAGCACACAGATATATATATATATATATATATATATATATATATATATATATATATATGTTATATATATATAATATATATGTGTGTGTGCGTGTGTGTGCGTGCGTGTGTGTATTTGTTAACTGAAAGAATATTCTTCCAATTTGGAAACAGTACGAACGAATTTTCCGTGGCATTAAGACGATATATATCCATCTATGCTCAATACTTGATTTATAAAAGAAAATAATAGGGTTATAATATATTAATATTAATGATCTTTTTAATGTATTTTATCCTTAAATTTAGACTGCTTTTCAAACGATTCTGCTTTAAATTAGAGTGCTTTATTGATTACATTATGTGAATTTTAACATCTGGGAGAAATTTAATGTCGATATAAATTTATATTAATGGAAGGTAATTAATAGACATAAAAGAAATGATTACATAATATTCTCACAAATTTAAAAAGGTAACCATAAAATATAAATATAACCCTTTTATTATGAAAGGAATTTAAAAATAATTGCATTTGTGTGCTTTTGAAATTAACTCTCATTATCTGAGAATTGTTTTTAAAGTAGCAGAGACGCATTTTTTTTAAAAGTCATGGTTGGTAAAAGTACAAATTGTGTTTCCTTTAAAATAAAAAAAAAATAAATTTTTTTAAGTAATGCAATTATATATTTATATACTTAACATAAAAAAAAATGACACTGATTTTCAATTATTCAAATTATAATTTGTGATTTTTATATTACATTTATTTTTATTTTTATCTTGTTAAAATATTATAAATCATTTGAATTATCAATAGAACCGTATATTGTGTCATTTTTAAGCGTTTCATTTCTTTGTTATTGAATAAGATGTTAACATTAAAAACCGGAAATAAATAGCGCTATTGTGTTTTCATTTTCTTGCAATTGAATATCAGGCTATTTAAATAAGTATTATTAATTCAGAAATTTTGTTTCGTTATAATTCATTATTTGTGATGTTTTAAATAATTAAGATATGCATATTTTTAAACTTAGCTATGTTTGAATGGGCGAATCAATGCGTTAGTTTATGGAGACTTTTATTTGCTGAATGGACTTATATTTATAGGGTATAGTATATTTTCACGCTAATTATACGCTTATTCTTTTAAATCATAAAATAAAGAATTATCTAAAAGGAATTATCCGATTTTAAAATGATATAATTTCATAAATACACATTTCGGAATAATAAGTAATCCATAAATGTAAATAGAAAATATAGAAGTTCTTTGTTACAAGTGATCTATATAATTTCTTTTTGTTACACGTATAATGTGAATTTAATTTATAAATTCCTGCCAAACACGTTATAAAGTATCAAAGCTGATTTATTGTACATCAGCATAAATCCGTTGTTTAAGCTCAAATAATTGTGTGGGTAATGGTGGAGCATAGAAATAGCCTTTTACAAACTTCCGAAGGAAGGAATCATTTGGAGCTATATCAGGTTACTTAGGAGACCAGACATGTAATATTAAGTCATGTGGTCCACTGCGACCAATCCAAATGCAAGGTATTTCTATAAATGCTTCTATTACAACTTTTTGAAATATTTTAACGAAAAACGCTCGAGGGCCACGTATTGTTCGCAATATAAAACCTCCATATTTTTCCTTCTCATTCATGTATTACGTATTATTCTGTGTTGTTTACTTTCGAAAATATGGAATTTTGAAATAGGATGATTTCTTTGAATAATCGTGCATTAAAAGTTTTAGCAAAATTTTCATGAATATACTTATTTAAAAAAATTACATAAAAAAAATATGAAAATAATTTATTTTCACATTATTTTTCTTGGTAATGCGATGCAATTTCAGGAATGTTATGTATATAAAGACATATTTTTTGAAATAGCTTCTTATTTCAAAATTGTAAGGCATCAAACAATAAAGGATCAATATTTTTAAGTAATTAGAATTCAACATATTAAAATGGTACAATTTTTCACTGATATTACTTAATATGCTTTAATTATACTTTCTTGCATACACATTTAAACATAATTAAAGTATATTTTTCTACTGACTTGGAACTAAATATTATGTACAATTATAGTCAATCCTAATTTTCGAGATGCATTTTAGTGTAGCGTTAATAATATATATTTACTGCTGCTTAAGTATTACGTAATTCGGAAAAAATAAAATGAACAATATTGTTTTCTACCTTTGAAATTTCATCTTTGATTTTTGAAAAAAATAAATGTAGAATAAAAATATAAGTGTATATTACTAATTAGAATTCATTTTACTTCAAAAGTTGTAGATATCATAGAAATAACAAAACACGTTAATACAATTTAAATAATAAATCTACATAATGGTTTTGAGCATTTTTTCTTTAATCATCTAAAGCACTCAAATGATTATGATGTAATTTAGTCAAGATTACAATACACGATGAAGCATAAATGATGCTAATAATGTGAGCTTGATATTCAATCTTGGCTATCCTATCCTAAATGACTCAGTATAGTCGTAAGATCAAGAGCTTATATTCAATGACCCATGTTCATTGACATGCAACTCCTGGTTAAATTTTGGGAGGTTGGTCAATGCATTCAACTACCTCTTGTGGCTCAGAAGCCTTAGAGCCACTTAATGTATATCATTGCCATTCGATGCATATCCCTCTAATTTCGAGAATACGTACCATTCACTAAATATACTATCTAAATATATTACTTTACAATGCAGTTTCTTCTACATGATCATAGAATTATATAATGTACGATGGAATATGTTTGTTATTATTGTGCTATTTCAACAAAACACAACTCGATATATTACTTAGTAAATAACAAAAGATTTGCTTATTTAAGTGGAAATATTATTTTCCTTATTTTTGTGTGAAAAGTTCAAAACTTTTCAAAATAATCTGCTTAAGTACTAGACAATTAAAAAAATATTAAGTACCTAAAAAACATTTATTTGTTTTTAGAATAAGGGAGCGAGGTTAAGCGAGCCCTTAAGCGAAGTTAGAAACTATTGTTAATTGCTTACCAGAAAAATAAAGTTTTGATTTACTTGAGTCTATCCATAGAAACAAAGGACGGTTTGCTGTAATATAAACACACATTAGTGTTTCGATTCTGCAAGGTTATTGTCAGTCGATTGAACTTCATTCATAGAAATTTTTGCCCATATATTCAAGAATTTGATACGTGAATAAACTTAGGAAATTTCGATTTGATTTGTTTGTTTATTAATTTCACACATACAAACTAAGTTAAGACTATTGATGGCGGAATACATTTTTATAAACCATGGTCCAGTGACAACAAAAACTTCAGAGTGTTTACAACTCTCTTCTAACTTCTATACCATTCTTAGAAATGCGATTTAAATACGCAATAATTACTTATATTACATATTATTCTGAAATATCAAACGTTAATTAATTGCCTATTCATTTATTTCTACCTTTTTTTTTTTATTTATGCAGGATACTAACTAGATATCTATGAAAATCTGCGTAAGCAAAATGGCAATTCAAAAAACATATTTTTTTTAAATATCAGGTATACCTTACTCCGAGATTTGTTTTCTGTTTCTTCATTTTAATTTTATTTTTTGTGAAATCCAAAATGTTTACAGAAATTTAAAATAAATTTTTTTTGAATGAATAATTTTAATTAGCAATTATATATAAACTGCTCTAATAATCTTTATCTATAAATATACATATTCCAGTCAAGAAATTTTTAAGCATGCCAATTTGAAAGTTTTTAATAATATCTGTATAACATATCAAGGAATGATGTATTTTCGTATCTAAATTGATTCAAATTAAGTTGGTTTAGTATGAAATAAGCTTCAAAATATGATAAGGTAAGATTTATTAAGCAAAGTATGGATATATACAATGTAAAAAAATACTATTTTATTTTTCCATCAATTCTTTTTAAAGTTTAATTGTAAGTATATCTTTGAATCTATTGATACAAAAATTAAAACACAATAATTTTAGATTAGAATTAAATGTCTTTCAAAAATAACTTGTAAATTCAAACAGTTTGGTGAATTTTTCTAAAATTCAACATTCTAAATTTCTCTTATTTTTCTTCTTATTGATGTAAGGAAGACTGTATTGTTTTAACTTAAATTGATGAGTATTTTTCCTACTTCAATTTCAGAAAGACACAGAAATCAATCTACTTATTTGTTACATTTTGATTCACATTAACTTATTATCAAATAAGGATGCTCAAAAATATATAATAATATTTTTTTGATTCAAATGCTTCAATGGAATTGTCTGACTACTTGTAAGGAAATTTATTATTTTGGAATGGCTATACTTTAATTTACCCACAAAAAATTACAACGTTACTTTTTTTACAAAAATCTTGAATCAAATTCTTTGAGTTAAAAAATTCCATTTGTTCATATCAGAAAGATGTATGGCATAAAACATCGCAGGTTTAGCCCCATTTTGCGTTTCAAAGCTGAAAGTTTTCTTCTGTCCCAAAAACTGGAAAGTTCAAATGTATATCTTAATATCGGATTGTTGGAGTAAGAAAGGTTTGTAGAAAAGGAACAATGGTTCAATATACATGGTTGCCTGCACTTTATGTAAATCCCTCAGATACTCGGAGAAAATCCGATTCTGCTTTTTTTTCCACATATATTGAGGCTCAAGAGTGCCATTTCTGGTGCGGAAATTTGTTTTCCTAAGGTATGAAAATTGAAGCACGTTTCAAGCGAAATAAGTCGGCTTTCAACACCTTCCTTCTCAATTATGAAACACACATACACACCAACGTTATGGAAGTTTTTTTCTTTAACTTTTAGCTATTTTCAAAGTCATATTCATCTAATTTAAAATATATATAATATTTATGTCTTTGAAATAATTCTGAAATTTATAAAACTACGAAAAACTTCTTATTGTGCTATTTTTCATTAAGATAACATTGTTTATGATACAAGAAAAGCAAATTTTATTTAAAAACAAAATAAACGATGAATGTTTGGTAAAACACAGCTTTGAAAACAAGTGATATTTTTGAGTTAAAATATGAATTTTATGCAGTAATTTGAATTTACTTGTATATTAATGGATAAACATTATCATGTAACACGAAGAGTGTAAAGAGTCTAAGAAAAAAAAATCACTAATGGAAAATGATTATAGTATCCGTTTCAGCCGACTTATTATAAGAAGTTTGAAAGGGCCTTTTCTGTTTTTATTTGATAAATCTAAATTTCTATGCTCCTAAATTGTTTCAGTTATTATAAGTTAAAATTAGTATCCGTTTCAGCTGGATTATAAGAATTTTGAAAGCTCCTTTACAGCTTTTATTTGATAAATCGAAACTTCTATGCTCCTAAATTGTTATATTTGAAATGCCAATACTTCCGAACTTCTTAAATGTTTTTTAACAAGACTTAAGTAAATAAGAAATTATACAATGGATCTATGAAATATTAAAAAAAAAACACATTAAATCGTTTGAAATTGGTTTGCTTGTGAACATTAAGATATTTGGTAGATTCAATCGAATTAAGAAATGATCCTCTTTATGATTAATCCAATAATTAAATTCATAATAAATATAATCATCAAATCGTGAACAAGAAAAACTGTTTAATGGTTGAATAATGCTTTAATTAAGTATATATATATATATATATATATGTTTATGTATATATGCATATATATATATGTTTATGTATATATGCATATATATAAATATGTTTATGTATATAAGCATATATATATATATATATATATATTAATCTAATCTCATGTAGTACTTTAGTAGATTAGAAACCATTTATTTTGTTTATAGCTGTATATAGAGTACATTTGTAATATTTTTAGAAGAATAATGATTTTTTAAATTTGTAATAAGTTATTACATATTCTTACAATATGTTAAGGTTCTCACGAACTAAATTAATCGTAAGAGTTTATCTAATTTATCATATTTTGTAATGAATAATTTTAAGTTTTGCAAGATATATGATTTATTACTTTTTAAGAGATGAGCGTATAGAAAGGATTAACAAATTAGTTCAGTGATAAAAGGAAAACTTGAAATATATCTAATTAATTCTTTACAAGTAAGAAACAAAGACAATTAAATATTCATTTTATTACTGAAGGTTATAAAATACTCCCAAACATATCAAGTACTTTTGTTTTTATAATGGGTTTTAAATAAATATGAAAAAGCTTTTTTATCCTCTGTTGATATTTTCTTTTTTTTAATCCTGTTCTTTTCAGGTCTCAATTTAACAATCAAAATGAATCATATTCTTCTAAATGTTGCATTTTTGTGTCGAAAATTTACTTCTTTCAATATCACCCTTTCAAATCTTTTGGAATTACCAAAAAAAGAGAAAAAAAGAAGACCTTCATGCCTCATTTATTGCGATGTTTTATCCTCCAAGAATTCCACTTTGAGCATTTCCAGATACCTTGTGTATCGAACACCATTTGCCAATCTTAGCCCTACTCTGTTTAGAAAGACAGTAGGAGGAAAGCTTGAGACCATCTCCCCAGAAGAACTTTAATCCCAGTCGAAACTATGGGGGTTTCTTTATGGGCATCGTAACTAGCAACACTAGTGGGTCGGCGACTCCAGACATAATGGCCAAAGGGATTCCGAATTTCCAATTTTTGTGGAGGGAAAAAAATGCCGACTTCCTAAGTGGCTGTTAAAAGATTGAGCAGAGAGGTTTAAGGAGAATGTAAGACGTAGAAGCTCATGAAGGCTTTGATTTCGAAATTTTGTCTGGAAGATGTTGTCTAATAGATGTGTTCACTGCAGTTACTTGAGAGTTTCTTTAATCTTTTATGAAATATTTTTAAATAGGGGAAATATCCAATGAATTGGGGGAACAAGACTTGAGATGGGCAAATTAGATGATTTAAATATATGTATGAAATTTGTCGAAAAACAAAAAAAAAAGCCGCAAATATTTTGTCTAAATGTAATACAGGACAAGAAGAAAGGGAAAAAAATGAGCGCATATTTCTTACTAAGATTCATAGTTATTTTTAATTCCAATTAAAGGTAAGAACATAAATATAAACTGTAACATTAAATTGTTGAAAGAAGTGAAAATAACTATCATGCTCATATTTCTAGTTGTGAAAAAAAAATGATTGATGCATTTAGAAAAATAAATACACTATTTAAAGATTATTTATTTTACCAGGATATAAATCAACCTTTAAAATACATTAGGTTGCAAATACCCTTCACATAAATATATGTGCGATGACAAAATTTATCTCGAACGTGAAATAACTACATTATAAAAACTGTATTTTATATTAAATTAACTTAATATGCACTGTATGTGTGAGGATGGTACAAACTACATAACATTAAATATTAAATATCTCTTATTGATTAAATATTTTATTATCTTCCTAAATTCAAAAGAAACAGTATTTCCAAAAAGAGGATTTAAGCAATATGTAGAATATATATGTATATATTCATACATACATATATACATACATATATATATATATATATATATATATATATATATGCATTCATACATACATATATATATATATATATATATAGCAATAAAAATGAGACACAAATCATTTATTAGCATTATTATTATTAGCACAAATCATTATTATAAATCACTCACTCAAATTTTCTACGTTTGTGATTTAAAGGTTTTTGCAGTCAGATATCATTTACATATCATTGTCAGGTATCACAATTACCTTCATTTTACTTCCATTGAATTAATGGAATTAGATTTCATTCCCAAATAAAGAAAAAACAATCACATAACTTTATTTGTAAAATTATAGTCATTATTATTATACTCTAAAACTGCCTTATTTAGTAAACACTAAAGCTTAAATCATCGTATAATTATGTGATACATTTACTATATTTTGATAAAATTATTGGATCAGATTTCAAGATTACTTCGAGTAAATTTACCTCAAAAATATTGCAACAATAATGTTGAAATGCTATATTTTGTCATGAATTTCTGTTCCTAGGTTGACTTTTATAATTTCTGACCAAGAAAGATTACCTTTAATAGAACATAAGTGTTTCTATATAGAAGAGCCTTCGATTTTCTGAGAGGGACCTATAATACAGATTCAAAGTAGCATAAATTATACCAAAGTAAATGAAATATATTTATTTTTTATAACCTATTACAAATTTTTCCAACTTAAATGTAGGTTGTACTCGTTAATTTAAATATTCGAAAAATATCTTGAAGATTTCTGAATTTTCGTTTTGAAAGTGAGCAAATTAGTTTCGCACATTTATTTACATAATAATTATTCAACACTTCTGCTGATTGATACATGAGATATTAAACTATTAATTATCAATTGTTGAATATCTATTTGCTTTAAAAAATGACAGAGTTATTTATTTTACTTCATTCTTTCAGGTTACAGTTTCAGCTTTTGATTCTGAAGATATGTGTTCTAATTATTTAAAACAAATAATGACATAAATTATTTTTATGTAGATTATGCTTAAAGTGACACTCTTTGATTTCTTCCGAATAATATTTTATATATAAATCGGTAGTTTTCATTGAAAGATCTTGTATGTATTTATTTCCATTTAGTTTGAAATCCCTTTCTCAAACTTCTTGAATTAGATGCATTTAAATTGAGATAAAAAATTGAAATTTTTCCTCATTCACATATCATTTTATAAATGTGAAATAAAACTTTCATTGCAAAAGTGTTGAAATTTATTATATGACACATTAATTCATATTTTTAGCATTTACCCTCATTTTCTTTATTTCCCCTTTTTTCATTATATTGTATTAAATAGTTATACATTTGTATATTTAAGTAATAATTTTTGTTTATAATTTCTTAAATTATTAAATTATATTAAAACCCTCAAATATAATATAATTTTAATCTACAAAAATCTTCTCACTTTTAAAAAGAAACCACTTCTGAAAAAAAAACACCCAAAAACTGTTGAGATTATTAATAATAGACTTATTTATTTTCCCTGTCATAGCAATTCACAATAGAGACAGGAAGTAGAAGAGAGGATGTTATTACCATAAATGATTAATAAAATATTTTGAGGTTTGGAAAGTTAATTTAAATTCTTTTTTCCGTATGAACCGATAAATTCTATTATTAATGATCTCAACTGTTTTTGGTTGTTTTCATATTTATAATACAAAACTTATTGTAATATGTTATTTAATTGAAATTTAAATCTTAAATTATTTTACATATTTATTACATTACATCCGAATTTGAATTTATAGATATTAAACATTCTCATTATTCTTAGAGTAAGATTAGTTTGAATTTACTTCAAATGTATCATTACTTAAAAAAGCGCATATGATAAATAAATGTAATTTAAATAGGTATTTGAATATTGAAGTACAAAAATTGAGATTCTGAATCTTATGTGCACTTAAAATTTAAATAAGGAATTTAGAGCATTTGTTTCGATTAACACAAAACTAAAGTATAACTAAGAAGAATACATTTCTTAGAGAATGTCAATAATTATAAGGATTCAAAAGGAGAATGATTATATCCTGTCCTCCCAAACGAAGCATAATTATAAATCGATCTTGTGCCAAAAAATAATCAAACCTTACTGTTTCGAGTCAACAATTTACTCTTATATTGAAGTAAATTAACAAATTAATAGGTAGTAGTCATAAGCATTCCAAAGTAGAAAAGTACTTTGATTAAATTGCTGCATTTAGCATCAATAATTAGTAATGTCAAAGAGTACAAATAAGGAGTCTATTTCAATTCCGTACAACAGTAATGGCATTTAGACAGAGTTTCGAACGATATTAATGAATTCCAACAAATGGCTTGCAAATGAACGTATATTCCGGTAAATAGAAATTTAACAAAGACGTATTGGAATTCATCAGAAGTTAGGCTGGCAATTCAGCTTAGAAATGAATGCTGGAACAGTAATGCTCACCGGTTCAGCCTTAGTCTAGACGACGTTATTGCGGAAATTTGCTTATCTAATACATGCTGCATATGAATAACTTCATTGTTTTCGTTCTAGCGAAAGACAAGTTAAGCTGTTTAACTGTAGCTCACTATCGACTGGCATTTAATATCACACCCGTGTAGTCGTAGTGAAGCGTTAAATTAATGTTTCGTAATAAAGATTAATCGAATGAAGATGAATGACATTATAATTTGATTTATTGAACACGTGTATAGAAATACGATTGTTTAATTTGATGTTCTCTACCCACACGAATCTAGTGTAGAAGGAAATAACCGATTTTTACAGAGAAAAACGAATTGTTATTTAAAAATAACTTGGGAAAGAATTTGCTTTTAATTGGCACGAAATTTATCGTACTCAATTAAGAGAAGGTTTTCAGTTAAACATGTATGAAATATATATTATTATTAAGAAACTTATAAATTGTAAAAATAAGTTATAATTATAAGAACAAATTTAAATTTATGTAATAAAACTCATGTATATATATTGAGGGTTTTTTACATTCTTAGATTTTTATTTAATTTAATTTTCATTATTGTTGCTGTTCATTTTACTTATTATTTATTTATTTTAGCTAAAAATATTCTTTAATATGTAGCTACTTGTACTCCTCAAAAAGTTATTCATCATCAATATATTATAATTAACTATTTTAGTTTAAAAATTTAATTATCAAGGAAAGAAACCAGAAAATTTCCTAACTATTAGCAGCAAAAGGTTTTGGGATTAATTATACTTAAATTTATAAGGTATTCGTGAATCAATTAATCTATTTAATCACCTACTTCCTAATACGAACCTTTAAATACAGAAGTAAAGAGCTTGAAAAATAATTATAAAAATAACTGTTAAAATTGTCTATCAATATTTATTTAAGAATGCCGTGTTTGTAGTTGCGTAGCATATCAAGTAAATTATTTTTTCCACGAATAATACTTGATTTAGATATTTAAGTAAGAATTTCTTTTTTAAATTAATATTATTTCTTTTAAATTTTCTGTAAGATAAGAAACTTAATAGTGTTATTGTGAATCCTTTGAAATGTTTAAATTTGTGCAGCTTAATTTCGAGGAAAACATTAAAAGTTATAACATAATTTCTTAAATCATTGAATAATAATGGTCTAATTTTTTTTACGAGAAACTGCCCAAATGAAGCGTAAGATATTAATTGCTTATAAATTATTGCTCTTGGAGTATTGTACTTCGTTCAGTTACGTATTGCTCGAATATACATATACATATATGTGTCAATATTAATGTGTGTGTGTGTGT
>BMAW01073403.1:22324-34627 GCA_019974015.1 Nephila pilipes
GTGTGTGTGTGTGTGTGTGTGCGTGCGTGCGTGTGTGTATATATATATATATGTACGTATTAAAATAAAGGAAGAACATTTCTTAAGAAAATGTTTAACAACTGCAAATTACTCAAGCTATCCTGATTTTTCATATGTGAGATGCATGTTCAATTTACTCACTGGTGCTAAACAATTCATATACTTATGGCACATAGCTTTGAGTCTAATAAAACTAAGGAAAACGTGTTGGTTGCCTACAAGCGCATAAGTTTATAAAAGAAGCAACGTCTTCAATACATCCCAACCACTCTACGCACATCGGTTGAGGCCAGTTTTATGCAACACTTTT
This sequence comes from Nephila pilipes, assembly GCA_019974015.1. NCBI lineage: Eukaryota > Metazoa > Arthropoda > Arachnida > Araneae > Nephilidae > Nephila > Nephila pilipes. The sequence goes on from BMAW01073403.1 coordinate 22,656, forward strand.
ACATTTACTGTGGACAATATCTTTCGTATTTTACGACGTTCTGCGAAGTAGGGCATCACTTTTAGTGCCGCTGCCAGAAAATCTATAGAACCGCAGTATCAATATCGACTTCTCCTCGTCACGAAGAAAGACATAGTCAAAATTATACGGTTGGCGTTCTCCGATAATTAAATGACGTGTTGGCTAACAGGAGCGAATAAAACAAAAGTTGATGCCTGTAATATGTTGATCCTTTGGGAATTTGATGCGACTGAGGGGAGATATGTATGTTTGCAGTATATATCGAACTTAATTTGTTTGGAAACATTTTGATTCGGGTTGATGTATATATTTTTCGAACGTAGGTATAATATTGGCTAATAATAATTAATATTAAGTACTTTATTACATCGTTCTCTAAATATATTTAATGTATTCATAAATAGAGTGCGAAAGAAGCATATTTAAACAATTCAAACAAAACTACTAGTTTATTCAAAATTAAATGAATGAATTTCTGTACGATTGGGCTTAAGGAATATAGCAGTCAAAAGTTTTAAGCGTACAATTAAATACATAAATATGCCATTTTTCAGATAAATGCCTATAGATTTATTTCGTTTCGTGAAACTCTGCTCAATGTTAGAATTCTAATATAAGATATTTTAACTATGTCATACTGAATATTTGTATACTAAGTAATATATTTCTAAATGACATATTAAGGGGAAGAAAGCTTCAAGAAGAAAAGTTCTATTAATTCTATTTAATTTAAGGTTTTGCTCCATTTAAAACATAAATCATTTATTAGAATACAAATTTTCATTCAAGCTATGTTTATAGTTACGTTCAAAAATATTAACTTTTTTTTTAACACAAGAATAAAATAATAATGTAATCAAGAAAGTATTTAAGAACATAATAAAAACTTTCTCATTTTCTATTTCTGCTGGATAAAATTATATTTCAAAGATGTACAACTTTCAACGGATTTCAAGTCAGTTGTCTGCAAGCACGAAATTGTAACTTTATATATAAAAGCATGTAAATGTAACTTTATATATAAAATCATGTAAATGTAACTTTATATATAAAAGCATGTAAATGTAACTTTATATATAAAAGCATGTAAATGTAACTTTATATATAAAAGCATGTAAATGTAACCTTATGAATCAATTATTAAGTTGTAAAGATCTATTAAAGTCATATCTATAGTTATGAGGAAAAATATTAAATTATTTTTCATACAAGAGTAAATCCATATTATCTTTAATCAAAAAATATTTAAGTGCATAATGGTGGCTTTCTTATTTTAAATTTCTTTTCGTAAAACTTATATTTCATAGATGCTATACCATTAACATCTTATGAGCCAGTTGTTTGTAAGCATATAAATGTAACTTTATTTACGAAGGTGGTTCTGAAAATAACCGTGTTAGGAAAGGGGAAAGGAATCTTACGAATGTGAAATGGTATTGGGATTATTCACCGTATTATAGTTATTACTAGTTATCTTTTTTTCTCTTTTCGGGAGAAGTTCAAGGGTATGACGCTCTTCACATCCAAAAAATTTTGATATATCTTTCTGTACTTCCATTATTGTGGGCAGATAAACTGGTACTAACTTTTTTCTTTGATTGTTGCATTGATATCTGGTGTATAATGTTGAATCTAGCTGCCATCGATGGTGGTAAATCAATGTAAAGTGTTCACGACAACTCATCGCTGTAACAATGTTATTTTTTATTTAGGTAGCAAATCAAAGCCAAATAAAAATAAAGCTTTGAATAATTTTCAAATTCGTTTTAGGGCCATTTACTAGACTGTAGCAAGCAATGATAACATTAAATAGCCTCAACAATATCAACTATCAAGAAACACAGATAAAATATTTTTAACCAGCCTCGATAATAGATATGTGTTTTGGGTTGTGTTTCAATGTCTAATTTAAGTGAAACATGTTTACTTTAATTGGAGTACAATACTTATTTTCTTTATTTAATGTTTGATTAATGATTATAAGGCGAAACGAGCTTCTTGCAATAGCTTTTCGTTTAATTTGTAAAAAAATTAATACAAATCTTTTAAAAAAAATAGACATTGTTAATGTCTTTTATTCCATTCAAAATAATAAAAAATGTTCTCAAATAAAATTCTGTAAAAGATTCAAAATTTAAAATACCTACTGTTCTCAATGTTTGAAAAGGAGTAAATATTTTTAAAATGTATAATTTTGCTTCAAATAGATATACAACTGTTTCTCTATGCGATATTTCCAGTTTTTAGTATAAATTCAACGCATAGATTGTGGTACACACATATGCAACGCTAGTTTAGTTATTAATGTTTAATATTAGCATACCTCAATTTTAATAAACAGGAAATATATAAATACTTGCACATAAGGTAGCTCTTTTTGACATTTTATATTATTACCACTATATTTTTATAATATTATTAAAATTATATATGTGTTCCTTGAACGTTTTATGCGATAATTTTGATTGCAAAATTTATACTGATTTCTTTATTTTACTTCCCCACAACCCAAATAATACCTTAATCTCACTGCAGTTTCTTTATTTGGCAGTAGGTTTCGAGATGCTACAGACTTACTCCTAGTTCATGTAATACAAATCCTCAAAGTTTTTGCGGATTATTTTACTCAGATATCTTATTTTCTCTCTTGTTCGAAGTCTTTTAAAAAGATATCGGTAGGTATTTACTACTTAGTAGAACATTCCGGAAAGTTACACTGTCTGTCTGGGATTTATTTCTATCACACCATTCAGAAATACCTTGCTACATTTACTAAGCTCCCTTAATCTTTTGATTAAACATGGTATATAGCGGTATAATACATAGACTAAAGGCATGAGATAGTTTTATCGAGTTACAAAAGTATAGAATGCATAAATGAGTTTCAGATTCTCTTATACTACTATAGTCTTAAGATTCATTTACAAAATGTAACAATTTGACATTATCGAATTTATTTCATATCAATAATAGTTTGTCAATTTGTTTCAAAAACAAAAAACTGAAATTTTCCATTAAGTACTTTTTGGATAAAATTTGATTAACTGCATTAACACATATCTGTAACATGCAGATCTATAATTTTTGCATCATATTGTCTTGTAAAATAGTAGATATGCCACTTACAGTAAATATATTATTCGTATTAGTATTCCTTTTATATAAAATACTTACAAAATAACATATTTTATTTATTTACCTGCTTGGATCTAATTATAATATTTTTTTTAATAGTTTTCTCGCATTTTAATCAAACTTATTTCTGCATATTAAAAATTGCATATTATAATAATAAATCTAAGCACTTCCTTTAACACCGTTCACTCCTAGCGTATTATATTTGAAACGCTCACGTTTACTCTCCTGTGCCCAGCGTATTACAATAGATGTGCTCCATGAGTGTCTTCTACGGCCCAACGTATCAATAGAAATACGCTAGATGAGAACGTTTCATTTGATTTTTTTAATGTTAATATATGATGTTACAATACCGCAATATCTATATAGATAGGTTATTTGGAATGTTGACCTTGGTGATATGGAGATAGATTTCACTTCTGGCTATCAGGAGGGGGGAGGTATTTGTTAAAAGCAAGTGCTGCGACACTGCTCTTTAAATGCAATGACATGATTTAAAGGGAGCACTTTATTCAGTTTGTTTTTCCTTTCTTGCTTTTCTCTTCGAAGATCGAAGGAAAATTTATGGATGTTTATGGGGTTTAGGACTTTTAGTAGCAGTTGCACCCAACTGTTCGTTTCATTCGGTCGGTTTTTTATTTGTAGCGACAGTCATGACGAAAAGAAAGTATGTATCTGATACTGAGATTTGCAAATTAATGAATGACAAATAACGGATTTTTATTTGTGTCTACTAAGGTAAAACTAATGAACAAGATAATATCCTAATCATGTCATTAAAATAAATAAAATTATGTGTTTTTTCTGTTTTTTCTTTTATTAGTAATGATTTTAGTCTCGTATTTATGATTACTATAGACGAGTGTCTTCTTCTTTCCGCCAAAAATATGGCTCCAAATCAAAATTTGTGCTTCGACTTAGTTCTGGTAGTTAGAACTATTTTTGTAACTGATTAGATTTGCAACAAAAAAAAGTGTTCTATAGTGTGACTTCTATTTTTGTATTAATAATTATAAAACCTTTGAAAATATGCCCTTGCTTTTATTACATTTTGCAAATAAATAAATAAAAATAACATTAATTATGAGACCATTCCGTTAGAAAATAGTTTTCATCTAAGCTTTGTGTGTATTTTAAGTTCGTAATCTTTTAAAATAATACTTCAAGAAATTTTTTCTTAATAGAGATTATTGTGAATTTTAATTAAATACAAAGGTTAAGTTAAGAAATTTTAGAACAATTATACAATGGTATAATTATCGTACTGAGTTAAATTAATATTTAAAACTGTTATTCATTCTTTTGAGTTAGCCTCACACTTGATTCAAACAATGGCAATTTGGTGGAAGCATCAGAGTTTAAAATTACGTTAAAGTGATGTGCAATCCGCTTAGAAATTATTCTTCATTTGCTTCACTTCTACTTCAAGTCTCATTAGGACCATGAATCCCTTTTGCATTTAACAGAATGTGCTTCCATGATTTAGACTATAGGTTGCCAAAGTGGTCCAGGTGGACCCCCAGGGGTCCATAGGAGACCACACGGGGGTCCACGTAGACGTGAAAAGAAAAGAGGGTTTCACAAGTTGTAAGTGGGGATCGACGAAAATTTATCTGGTTTTCATAATAAAGAACAAAAATTTTGGCTTGGATTTACCTATAAACGTAAGCAGGTAGCATCATTCAATAGGTAGGTACTCAAAATTATTCGATACTCAGTTCAAACATAGAATTGAATAGAACAATAGATAATAGTACAAGTGTACACCACATGTCGAGACTTGTAAAGTGCCGCCCACTCGCCCGGGATGCTTGTTTAGACCTGCAAACGGATGAAATGCGACTTGCGCTGTGCTTGCAATCTACATTAGTATAAATACGAATGCCAAGAACTAAACGTTACTCATTTGTTTCCGGGATTTTGAACATAAAAGTGTGACTGTGAGTGAATCGATGTCAGTGTTTGCAGTTCCGGAAAAAGTAAGTATCTGCCTATTTGTTATACATAATTTAGTTGTATATTGTAATTAATCAATCATATTATATTTGATTTACTATTTGAGTGTAGCAAGTAGTTATGTTGTAAAAATTAAATACTAGAGATTCTTCAAAACTTCTATAAAAGAACAAAAAGCCAGGAAGATTAAACTTTAGGTACCTAGGTACTTTTTTGTTTAAAAATATTTATTTACGCACATATAACCACAAGTAATATTTTAATAAATAGGACACAAGAAAATGTGCCATTTTTTTTTCTTCTTAGCACCCCCAATTTAGGATGATATTTTTCAGGAGTTTTGGGAATACAGTAGAAATGTAGCAGCAGGGGGTCTACCGAAAATAGTAAAACTTTGAAAGTGGTCCACGAGAAAAAAAAGTTCGGGAACCTCTGATTTAGACGATAATCTTCGGAAGACTTAAGGATCGATCCTTTTGATATTACAATACAAAAAGCCTGCCTAATCACTTAAATTTCTCTTTCAATTCAAATTTTTAAATATCACTTTAATTTAAGAATTTTAGAAAATTTTAAAATAAATTATCTCAGAAATAATGAGTGTAAGTACGTAGGTGCGAGAACTTTTATCTCATGTTATGTGGTATAGCAAATGATCCTTAGTGTGAAAGGCATTAAATCATATATATATATATATATATATATATATATGTGTGTGTGTGTGTGTAATGTTATAAAACTATTCTAGAGAAATGTTTCATTTAAAAATTGATTTTTTTATTGCATCATCATTTCAGAAAGTCTTGAAGTAACGATATATATATATATATATTATTTATAAAGAATATTTTCTATAGAGGAGATTCAAGTTCATGTATACAGATGCAAGTTAAGCTAAACAAATTCTTAATTTAATCGATATCTTTAACATTATATATGCTGTATTTCATTCAACACTAATTTATAAAGCTTAATAAAATGCATTTATAATATAGAAAGATAAGGATTGGTAAGACGCACTAAAAGATTCTCATTAATAAAAATAATGATAAGAATAATAAGAATGATCTACATTTCTAATATCGTTAAAAAAACAATTTTTCTTCTATTTTCTAGCTTTTAATGAAATTATATGTATTGAAAGAAACTGTATAAAAATGTTACGTTATAATATGAAAAGATTGATTAGGTCAAATAAACAATGAATATGCACTTATTTTTAATTAAAAGTAACTGGATTCGCGGTACAACATATGTTACTTATATGCCGAGTTTGGTCTGCAATGAATTTTAAGAAATTTAATTCCTACTAATCAATAATTTCTTAACATAACACATGGATCAATAAGTCCCGAGACTGTGCGGTCGTTTTTTTTTTGCGATATCCTCCTTCAAACGCACCAGCAAGTCAATATAATAATCACTGTTGATCGATTTACCTTTTTTGAGGTAGTCAATGAAAATCACGCCATGCGTATCCCAACAAACTGACGCCATGGCTTTGCCAGCTGACTGCTGCGTTTTCGGACGCTTCGGACGGCTTTCGCCAGCTGTGCGCCACTCAGATGACTGCCGCTTCGACTCTGGGGTGTAGTGATGTATCCATGTTTCGTCCATGGTCACGTAACAACGCAAGAAATCTTTTTTGTTGCGAGTAAATAGCGATAAACAGCTTTCTGAATCATCGACTCGTTGCTGTTTTTGTTCCATCGAAAGCAATCGCGGCACCCACTTGGAAAAAAAACTTTTTCATGCTCAATTTTTCATGAAAGATAGTAAATACACTTCCATATGACATCTGTGTCATCTCAGCAATCTCACGGAGCTTCACTTTACGATCTTTCATTATAATTTTTGTCACTTCACTCACATTTTCCGGTGTAACGGCTCCCACAGGTCTACCCGAGCGTACCGCGTCATTTGTGTCGGTACGACCACGTTTAAACTCGGCAAACTACCGACAAATCGTTGCTTTTGATGGACAAGAGTCTGGGTAACATTTTTCAATCCATTGTTTCGCTTGCACGGTGTTTTTACCCATTAAAAAACAATGTTTTATCAGAACACGAAACTCGGTTTTTTCCATTTTTTAAACAAACTACAAAACGACTTTACTCCAACCTCGATAACTCAGCTGTTTCTGGTCCGATCGACTTAAAATTTTGACACGTTTCAAACAAAAGGTTCGTAATCTAGAAAGACCTGGTTACTGGTTTACTACGAGCGCCATCTCTGGGTTAGTCTCGGAACTTATTGATCCATGTGTTATGTCTTTCGTAGAATTTTTTTTTGAAAAACTCACTCTCAATTAATTACTCAAAGCTTAAGCATTTAAACTATAATACAAATTTTAATACGATATCTATTTAGGATATTGACCTATGAATAATTAAATAGGAGAAATTATTCATTAATTAAATTAAACAGAGTTTTTATGTAATTTTTCAGCCCATATTTCTCGTTTTTGAAATAAAATGAGGGCTTTTTCAAGTTCAAAGTCACATTTTAAGAACATACTCATGCTATTTTGTGTTAAGTTTTATAATATAATCCAGATTTTTTTCATATTTCATCACATTCCTAATCTAGATCACAACTTTTAAGTTATTAAAATTTAAAATAATATTTGTTAAAAATGTTTTACTTGATATATTTCCTCACATTCTTATTATTTAAAGTTTCAAACTGTATATTTGTCAAAACAAAAAAAAAATGGTCTAAATCTTAAATATTGTACAGCTAGAAAAAAAACTATAAAAAATTTAATGTAAACTTAGTTTAAAATTTTTACTGAAATGCATAAAATTATAAAATTGTTCAGAAATGTTTTAATAAAGAATGTTTTCTGAAGAAATACTTTTTTTTTACATTTATCGCATGTGAAGAAAATCAATGAAAAATAATATTAATGTTTACGCACACAATCTACATTTCATTACGTTCAGTTTATGTCAAAAAAGAGATAATTAAAAAAAATCTTCTTTCAAACCAATTTTTAAGGATATTGTAAAACCTTCTAGTATCAGTATAAAGAAAACATGAAAAAATATCCTTTGAAAGTGAACTAAAAGTCTTTCAGGGGCATTGGTGTTTTCATCAGAATGTTTATTAAGAAAGAAATTTCTTCTCTGTCTTTTTATACATAAAATGTAGTTTATTAAAATCAGCGAATATATTGAAATAATTACAACTTATATATTATGTTAAAAATAACTGAAACAAAATTTCTTCTAAAGTGCGTCGCTCTCAAATTCAGTTTAGGGATATTTATGCCTTTTTCGAGATAAAATACAATTGAAAATTCTTAGCTCTTAATAAATCCATAATTTTAAAAAAATTATGAATAATCTTAATTTTATCTTCTTTATATTATTTAAGAAGTACCTATTTATTTCTCCAAGCCATTGAATTTTTATTAGCATTTTATTATATTTAATTCTTTTTTTTTTTAAATTAAAAACTTCCGTTTTGATATTTAGATATTTATATACAGTACAGATAAAAGATCATAATATGTTATTTACTCTTTGCTTTAATAATGTCTTTACTAATAATTATTTTGAACCACAATTTAGTTTCTTATTGTATTGAGTTTACTTAAAATAATTAAACTTATATGAGAATGACGAAACACAAAATTGATGAAGAATCTAATTAAGATATTTTAAAGGAAGTCACGTTAATTAATTCGTAATAGTAACCGAAGTATCAAAAAATAAAAAAAAATCTCCGTAATTTTATTGCTATTATTTGTCTTATATTAGAATACCATTTAGTTTCTAATTTAATTACTTCACCATTTAGTGAATAGGAAGCTATAAGACTAATAAATAAAACAGTAATACGTCTAATATATACTTGTGTGCCCCTAAAAAAAGAACTTTTTTGTTTACTGAATTACTTCACACAAGTATAAACATTTTTTTCTTATTTATAATATAGTTGTCAATGAAACTAGAATATAACTGGAGTTCAAAGTGATGAATTGTTATGAGAATTATTAGTTTTGCTTACGAAAAATGTTACTTTTTTCCTTGCTAGATCTAAACAGTAATAAAATTTTACAAAGTATTTAAATAATTCTAAGCAAAAATAAAATTTAAGATAATTTGACGAGAAAAACACCAAAGTTTAAATAGATACTCCAAAACCATATTACACTTACTTACATAACACTAACTTGATATTTATTGATACCGAATTATTTATATTATTAAATAACCAAGTTTTGAGTCATTCCCCATCTTTAAAATTCCAGTATTGTGATAGTTTTAATTTGAGTAAAAATATTTTTATATAGTATTCTAAATACAAATAACAAACTTTGAAATGGTTTCCGTAAATATATAAGTGTTTAAGAGTCAAATGGCTAGGGGAAAAAAAGCTTTGTTTTTAAGATATATACCTTCATTGATATTGCTATAATTAATTTGAAAGATGTAAATTATTGATTATATGATTCTTTTGTTTTAATTTTATTATAAAAACTGCTCTTTAATATTTTTATCATAAAGGATTTTCTTAATTATAATGTTTATTTATACCTAAAATTCTTCCATTATTCTTTTGAGCAAGATTTTTACAATAATTTTAACTGGTTTAATTTTCACAAAAATTTAGTAAAATTTACTTAAATATGAACTATTGTTCAAAAATTTTTTGTGTAAATTTTTTCAATCTTGAACACTTGATTAATATTTTGAAAAATAATTCTAAATATATTTTAATGCGTGTTTATTATGGCAAAACATATATAGTTTATTATTATTTAATACATTTAATTAATTAAATTTGATTATGAACATTAAAAAATAAAGCCTGCTTCCCCATCTTTAAAAATGTTCAGGTAATTATTCTGAAAAGACTTCTATATGTAAACAACAAAAGAAAGCGATTTTCTTTCACTAGTCTTTAAAAAGATGTCTACGATCAGCAAAATATTTTTTCAAACTACAATACATCCTTGATGGTTAAAGAAAACTGTTCTGACAAATAACCGTTACGCAAGAAAAAATAATGAAATTATTCTTCTTCTCGGATTCGAGATTGCTTATGAAAGTGTAATTTTTTCAACAGTTATACTCAACGTTTCAAATCTAAAGTTTTTTGAAGTTTTAAAAACTTGGGAACATAATATTAAAAAAAGAGGAATATAAATCCTCGTATGATTACAAGAAAGAATAAAAGAAACTATCTTCTTCGTGGGAAAAAAAAACATATAAAACATAAAAGATTAAAAAAAAAATATTTTCCTTATCTTCAGTCTCACGGCTAATGAGAAGTTCCGAAGAGAAAAAATGGTAGAAAAAAAAAGAAATAAGAGTTTTTTTAGAAGAAATTTACATTTTATTCTAGCTACCAGCCATGAGTCATGTACAGGAAAAATAAATAGAAATTTTCTTACCTAGAAATGCAATTAGGGCAACTCTTAAAGTCTAAAAAAATGTATCCTTAAATTCTGAATATATACCTTATTAAGTTCCACACTGTTTTAACTTGAAGCATATCGGCCAAAACTTTGTTTTTGTTTTAGATATGAGGTGTCATTTAAGCCATCTGCTATTTCTTCTTCTTTAATTATATTTTCTTTCTTGTTTCTTAAGGACTTTAATAGGTTTAATAGTTGCTGAGCCTGAAATAATTTGACTTGTTTCACAATCAGTTGTATCCTAAGAAGCAGCATTGTGAATTTCCTTTGGCTCAATTATTAATCGTGAGGAAAATTAACTGTATTGTATTTTGTTAAGGAGTAAAATGTTACTGAGAGTATATAATTACATTGCGCTATTGAAATCGTCAAAAGAATCAGAACGAAAAACTTGTAAAATAAAAGAAAAGAAAATTACTGAAATATTTATCACAAGTAATATACTATTTTGTGATGAAATATATTCGTAAAACTGTTTATGCTTATATTTACGTCATTTTCGATAGTATAATTATAAAAATATTCCATAGTTATGAGGCAATAAGTTTTGAATGATATTTTTAAGTTCTTTGAGTATTTTGTCGAAAATTGATTTTAATTAATGCAAAGATCATTAGTTTCAAGTAACTAATTATCGTTCGGTTAAAAATAATTAGTAAAATGGCAATAATAAAATTATTTTGAAATAATAGATTTTTATTAAATATTTTGCAGAATAATACCAGATCTAATCATCACAATAAAACATTTTTCAAGGAATATTATTTTAGTAATTCTTAGATGACAATATGATGATTTGATTTTTTTTAAATTTTTGAGTAAATAAAATTTAAACAATAAAATAATTTGTTTCTGAAAACAAAATAGCAACAAATAATTACAAATTGAAAAATAATTAGAGAAATATTATTATCAATTTTTTTTTCACTGATAGACAAGAGTGACATTTTAAAATTGTTTTCCTTTAAAAGAAAACCTACAAAAGTTATGAAGAACAACAATGAAAAAATATCAAATAAAATAGACGTTATTTTCAAGCAAAAATAACAGAATGTAGTTAAATGCGTAACAGCAAGTGACAAAAAAAAGGCCATAATAGGCCAGATGATGAATCCTTCATTTCCATATATACATATATTTAGAATTATAGATTTTAATTTTATAGATTTTATCACTGAGATTTTTTGCATTTTTTAATCATTGAACTCTTTTGTAATCTGGATTTCCCAATTCAGCCTACCAAGAATTATAGATTTTACTTTTGTAAATTTTATCACTGAATTTTTTTTGCATTTTTTAATCATTGAACTCTTTTGTAATTTGGAATTCCCAATTCAGCCTACCAAGTCGCAAAGGGGGAAGGTTGGTACCATTAAACTTAATTAACCCCGCTTATTCGGTCCTCAGCCCGATATTGCTTTTTGACTTG